>CAJUYG010004994.1:4180-15045 GCA_910591675.1 Galerucella calmariensis | reverse complement strand
TTACAGATTGGTTTGTTTTCTATTATGAATAAACTGTGTTGCCTTTGTTTATCAAACTTACTAAAATTTATGTACCTCTATCACTTTTTTTTTATTAAAATTAGTACATCCCGTTACCTCTGACCTAAATCGTATATTCTTTAGCATAGCTGCAACTCATTCGTTCAATACCAAATGTACCTTACGGTATACCCTCTTAAAATATATTTTGGTACGTCTATGAAATCTACTTAAATGAATGATTTATTACTCCTCGTACTTTCTGTACAGACTATAGTTTTAGAGTGTATTGGATGATGGATTTAATTTTTTTGTTTCTCGAATTTATGCTCAACTTAGCTGCTTATTCCAAATACAAATTTCAACCTTTATATTATACAGGGTGTCCCACGAGGTTTTGGACAGTATATATCTCGGAAACTATTTAAACCACAATATTGAAATTTGGCAGTTATAAACTGTAGGTAGTATTACACATTTTAAGCAATCAGCTACTTTGCTACAATGTCACGTTTCGGGTCACGTGGTATCATTTTAGAAATCTTAATGACAACCTGTATATTGTTCCACTATTTTAAAGGTCTCTATTATACTAATTCGGCGATACCTATTTTTTTTGGTTAGGTACTGAGAAACGACTAAATATTTTTTTTGAAAAACAAAGAGAGCTGAGAAACAAAAATAATTGGAATACACTTTTACTATAGTTGATGCTCAAATTGATTGCTTGATTGGGCCGTATTTTTATGGAGGGACTTTGAGAGGCGAAAGGTATTTAGATTTTCTCCAGAATATTCTTCCCCATTTGCTTGAGGACATATTCCACTAAATGAGAGAGCGACTATGTGGTGGCAACAGGATGGTGCAACTCCTCATTTTGCTCAGCGAGTAACGTCACATATGAATGTGTATTTCCAAGACAGATGGATTGGGAGAAATGGTACAATACTTTGGCCCGCTAGTTCAGCAGATATAATCCCGTTATATTTTTTTTTTGGGGATATTTGAAAGGATTAGTTTATGTTACAGCTCCTAATGATGTAAATGATTTAAAA
Organism: Galerucella calmariensis; assembly: GCA_910591675.1. NCBI lineage: Eukaryota > Metazoa > Arthropoda > Insecta > Coleoptera > Chrysomelidae > Galerucella > Galerucella calmariensis. The sequence goes on along the minus strand of CAJUYG010004994.1, from coordinate 13,990 downwards.
AAACGGAATCAGAGCAGCTTGCCAATCTGTTACACCAGAAAGTATTGAAGCAGCATACACAAGAAATTTACTCAGAAGATTTGAATGCTGCATCAACTGTAGTAAAAGTGTTATTGTATTCCAATTCTTTTTGTTTTTAGCTCTCTTTGTTTTTTAAATAAAACACTTTATAAAAATTAGTTTGTCGTTTCTAAGTGGGTACCTAACACAAAAAAATAGGTATGGCCGAATTAGTATAAGAGAGACCGTTGGAGTATCGGAACAATATACAGGTTGTCTCATTAACATTTCTAAAAACGATATTACGTGACCCGAAACATAACATTGTAGCAAAGTAGCCGATTGCTTAAAATGTGTAACACTACTTACGGTTTATAACAGCCAAATTTCAATATTGTAGTTCAAATAGTTTTCGAGATATATACTGGCCAAAACCTCGTGGGACACCCTGTATAATATAAAGGTTGTGTTGAAGTTTTAGTGAGTCGAAGAAGTGAAAGAATGTGAAGATTTATCTGTACTTATTTATGAATCCTAACGGTTTCTGATGCTGGTTGGAACAAACCTTAGTAATAGTCCAAACAGATTCAGTTCAAATCAAATTAATTTTTCGAAATTTTCGTTCCAGCGTCTTTTTTTATGCGTGTACATGGAATTACCTAATCTTTTATCCTGTGTGTACGTGAAAACAAACTCGTCGCGTGTTTGGTCCTGACTTCTAAGACATTTTAACCTTTTCTGCCAAGTTACCATTGCGTCTTCTCCAGATTGCAGTTTGTTATATATGCTTCACGTCTCATGTGATAAACTGTCAACAACAAACGTCCTCGACGTCGTCCTAGCGTCTTAACAGTAGTCTACGCTAACTACACCATGCTGGAAATCTCTCTCACTCTCTTGCCAAATTTTAAATCAGCTAGACTTATTTTCTCGTTGGCTGTCGAGAAATTTATTGTGATTTGTTTTTTACCTTTTTATATAACTTCAGGTTATAATTTTAAGTTTGTCGTATGCATGTTCTCGTTTTATTACTATATTTAACGTTTTCCATTTTCAGAATGTTGACACAACACATGATGTAACACCTACTCACATATTCTGCTTCTGCGAGAACTTACAAGGATTCAAACGGAAGCACTTTGGAGAGGAAATGTTACAACCATTACAACTACTGACACAGAATACACCATCCCAAGAAGAAGCGAAGCTTGTGCTATTTCACAATTCATTTTCTGAGTGCGCATGTCTGGTTATCTGTCATGACATGTGATTTTATTGTTTGCCAAAGAATCTTCTTTGTTGTAAGCTTTTTGATTATTTACATGTTTTTTTGTGTTTTGATCGATAAAATTTGTTTATCCAATTCCGCTATCAAATGTGACACTTTAAGTCACTCCTTGACGTTAGGTAACGTCACATTTTTCATAACCTTCATATATTGGCTATGAAAAGTAGTTATGTAAAAACTTTACTTAACTGTTTGAGTTTCAACATAGAGATACTGCATAAGTTTCAAAGAATAATTTATTAATTAGGTAGGTACTGTCAAAGCTGACAATTATTTCATTATTTAAACTGACAATTAGGTACCCCATAATTTTAATTCAATAGTATTTTCAGATTTATAAACATTGAAAAAATAGTATATTATGTTACTAGGAGTAGAAGGCCAACATTATTGTTGAGCCCAGATTCTTGCACTGCCGAGGCGCTAGCCGAGGCTGTGCAAACTGGGCGAAACATATAATGGGCCTTCTGCTCCGAGTAACATATACTATTTTTTCTTCAAGCGTAATAATAATATGCATTTTATAAAAAATATAGAAGGCTTTGTTTATATCTCAACTATTTAATTAATACAAACGAAAAATTACATAAAGTGTTACCTATTTATTAACAGTAATATTAAATGTGCAGTTTTGTATACTGCAGTTGTTTAAATTTAAGCCACTGCCACCGCTTTCAGCTTCGACATTTACAATTTTGTCATTGGTATACATCATATTATTAGTAAGTTGATTGTCGATTATTATGTCAGCGATTCCAGAACTATTACTTGGTTGTTCTTGCCAATTAAGTATTTTTTGTGCAGTTTGTGTTTTACTGGAAATGGAATCCTCTAAGTACCCTTCAGCAACACTGGTGGATTTCCATCCACCATGCCGCTTTAAAGCGGTAATATCACCTCCGTTGTCAACTAAAATAGTTGCGGAAGTCCTCCGAAGGCAATGTCCTGTATATTCATGAGGATTTGTTAATTTCAAAAACGTAGCAACGTCTTTTGGTACGTTTGATATTTTGTGGATACCCATTACCACACGGTGACATTTACCATTCTGGTATTTAATAAAAAATCGCTGCAGGCCAATATCATCCGGACGAAGAGCCGTATACTGTCTTACCAAATTCAAATAAAAATCGCCAATTATAGTAAACGACCGTTGTTTTTTGTTTTTTGTGTTTATGATTTTAACCAAAATTAAATTTCCCAAATCTTGGATTTCGCTAGACTTTAAATTAACAAGTTCATCGCATCTAAGGGCTCCTGTGACTCCAAATATTAATATAACCTAAAACAAACGTTGAAATAAATAAAAAAAAAAGCTGGTAGCACCGGGATTAGAACCGCTGACCTTTGCGACCGAAGACAAAAGCTCTGCCACTGAGCTACCGTCATTAAATGTTATAAGTAGGAAATGAGGTAATATTTGCTGTCAAGTTAAATATTGATCTGCTAGTAGATATCACTGTCAACGGTTTAATAAACGTAATAATGATTAAAAAGAAATAAGAAAGTACCTACCTTTGTTGCTAAATAAACATTATTTGGTGCATCCTTGAGAAATTTATCAAATTGATCTTGTGTTAATACTTTTGATTTTTTCGGTGTATAATTTTCCCCTTGGCGCTTTATAAATGCAATTAATTTGCTATATTTTTCTATTTTAACATTATGTTTAATGTTTAATTGACTTTTAATCATTGAATACTGTGCCCATAGAGTAGAACTTTTAAACTTTCTGGACAAATTCGTGAAGTATGCAAGCATAACGTTTTCCGTGTATTGCTGTACATTATATTCATTGCACCATTTTAGAAATTTTTCGTATGCAAAATCATACAGTTTACGCGACTTCGTTGGAATTAGAGTTTCAATACTGGAATTAGCTATTTCAACTAATTCCGGAGGCGTACATTGCAATTCTTGAGACATTTTTCACAAAATTTTCAAAACAGACAAACGTCAAATTAAATAAGTTTAAAAATGACAGTTCCTACCTACTTGATTACAACGCCCCATTATTTTATTAGTACAATAATGAAAATTAATTTTTGTACTAGTAAAATAATGGGATATTTCTACGGTCTGTGTTGCAAAAAGTAATATAGTTATTATTATACGCTTGAAGAAAAACATTATTAAGGACACAGTTATTTAAAGTTAGTCAATTTTCTGGGTGAATACTCCATAGTAACAATACTTATAACACCATTTGAATCCACTTTAATATTACCATTGTAATTGAAGATTTAATGAAATAAATGAAAATAAATAAATAAAAGCGCGGAATTAGATAAAACGTTGTACGTAAACACATTATGAAGAGAGCCACATTGTTCAGCTCGCGTAATTTGCAGAACTCGCTAGCGCTCGTTTTGGCAAATATTACGCTTGTTGAACAATATCGCTCTTTTCATAACTAGTTACGTAAATAACTATTACAAAATTACATTTATTAGTAATGGCGCCAAAAACTTTGCAATTCGTGGCTGTCATTCAAGTGATGGATGAATAATTGAAAAACACAACAAAACTTCGATATCTGTGGAGAAAAGTTTAATGTCGCTTCTTTCTTATAACTTCGTTGTCACAGATATCAGTAGGTACATTTTCTTTATGTGTAAAATTCAATTCAGAATCTGGTGAAATGTAACTTTCAAATATATAAATAATAAAAATTTTATATTGAAGCACCATACTTATTGTACTTTTTTATCCTCATTTACTGAGATTCTTTCTATTGTAAACTGATATTATAAATATATAATCTATTATTATTGTATTGTTTGTATTGTTTGTTGTTGTTGTTGTTTGTTTGTATATATTGTATTGTTTTTAGACTCACCCTATCCTACATAAAAACATACTTACACATATAATTTCGATAAGAATATAGAAAATAAGAATCATTTGGTTAAACAATAGTAGTGATGAGCAAATGCAAGACCAAGACCAAGATCCGGTTAGTCTTGGTCTTGGTCTTGTTCTTGCATACAAGAACTTGGTCTTGGTCTTGCAGTCAAATAAGCGGTCTTGGTCTTGGTCTTGATCTTGCAGGGTTCAGTCTTGGTCTTGGTCTTGCACCAAGACTCTTGCAAGTCTTGTACTTTTTTTGAAGATTTTTTCTGAAATCCATTTTTACAAAAAAAATGAATAAGAAAATATAGTTTCTAAAATCATTAAAAGTAAAAAAAGGGACAGTCTTTCTCATCATAAAAATTTTGTTTTTTTATATTTAATTGTAGCGATAAATCAAGTATAAAATTTTTTTTATTCATTTTGACAATTTTTTTAGAATATAGTTTTATAATGTATCAATGATGTAAAGACGTAAAAATATAACAATTTATTATCTTATTTATAAGTTTGAAAAAATTTATGTATATTAAAGTCACTGAATTTTAAGTCTCTATAAAAAATTATTCTTCCTTTGCAGGCCTATTAGCTGGGATTTGAAATAAACCAAAATTATTTTTAGTGTTGGTGATTGAAAAAAATAGCTGTTTTTTTTTAAGTTATAGGATATTATTGAAATTTTTCTCATGCAATATTAATAAAATAATTTAATACATTTTATTATCATTTTTAAGACAAATACTTTGTGTTTTTAATGCATTTTGACATATTTTTTACACCTGTTGGTAGAGATTTTTGTTGTAAAATTTTAACACCCTGTATTTTAGAAACGGCACACTTCCAGACATAGGTGTCCTATCTCAAACTACTTCTTTAGGTTTTATTAATATACCCTATAAATTTTGACCAGTTGAGCGTATATGAAAAAAATACTTCGTTAAAACAAGCAGCTGTGGTCAGTATATGTTGGGGAGGGGGAGGGTTTAAAATGATCTGCTCATCTTCATTTTTCGGTTAAAATGTTTAAAAAACGCAAGACCGCAAGACTCTTGCAGGCTTAGTCTTGGTCTTGCATAATTCTTGCAATTCTAAGTCTTGGTCTTGCATAAGTCTTACATTGCTCGGTCTTGGTCTTGGTCTTGCAGCCTGAAGCTAGACTTGGTCTTGGTCTTGGTCTTGCATTTTCTGCAAAACCAAGACCAAGACCGCAAGACCAGTCTCGCTCATCACTAAACAATAGCTAATTATTTTCAATTATGGATGGTACTACAAAAAAAGGAGCTAAAACTTATATTTATATATTTTTCACAATATTTGTTGAGCTGTTAAATTAACTTTAACAATTCATAAATTGAGTTTAACAATTAAAAGTTTGTCGAAACTAAATCATAAAAATAAACAATTATTATTTGAGATTCTTTGGTTTCACTTTTTTGCGTGTAGTTAACATTTAATTTACATTTTCTTAACAATTTTCTCAGTGTAACTTGATCCGTTATCTGTCAACGTCAGTTTGAAGGTCACGAAATTTTGCCCCCAAAATATCAAGGGATTTACGCCGGCTTTCGCTTCTTGTTTGGCTAGTGTATTCTGTGCTAATGACAATCCCAGTTTGTCAATCAACCAGACGTTATTTAAGTGTTAATCGTAGTGTAGCTTCTTAAAGGTTAAAATGGAACGTGCTGTTGAACATAACCAATAACTAACCGGTAAAATTTGATTTACTGGTCACTACAGCTTATGCGCTCATACAAGTGGTCCTTAATACATTAACGTTACATTCACTCACATAAATACAGTATATTATGTCGTCTCTGAATATTCCTATAAAATAGTGAATCTAAAATCGGTTTCGTATACCTCAGCAATATACTCTCCTCAAGTCTCGGTCATCGTATCGTAAGCCCGTAACTCGCCAGCATCATCAGTGGCTTTGAGTGGGGTGAACGCTGTGTCACTTGATGACAGATTTATGTGGACAGGTTGTAGACGTGTTTGTTGAAGAAGCCACTATTTTAAGAGGTGCATTGGATATTTCGACCTTAACCTCTCCAAGAGTACAAGAATGTTATTTAGAGACAATACAAAATATTTATTTATTTTGCAGTGGTAAATTAGAAATGTTATGTAAAGTTCTAGTTTCAAGACAGATAATTGCAAATATGCTCGGGAAGATGAGTTGAAAAAAGTTCCAGGTCCTCTTATATTGAGAGATTTTTTCGAAACATAATTTAAAGTTGTATGTTCTCAACAATTCCTGTAGAAAATAAGAATTCTCCGGGATCTACCATTCAAACGGCCCTTAATCTTACTTATATCAACAAAACTCTCGTAAAGCAGCTTATATGGGAGGGGATTGAGCAATTGCAGGCACACTAGAACAACATTCCAGGACCAGGACAATAAAAGCATACCCTTCCAGACAGGAGTTGCAGCATTACAGCACTGTACAAGATAGCTATTAAGGCAAGAGTTTGAAGAAAATACCCATTGGCATATCCTCTGACAGTCATGCGGCTATAAAAGCAATCGGGAAGCTACAAGATCTGGGCAGTGGTTTGATTGTCCTTTGCCTGGGTACCAATCAACTCAGATCACGAGGGCAATGAAGAAGCAGACTCACTAGCCCGAGAAGTGTCACGATGTGCTCAGCAGACTCACTAGCCCGAGAAGTGTCACGATGTGCTCACATCGACCCAAAACCTTTCTGTGGCATAGCGAAAAACAGATACTTTTAGTAACGCGAAATTGCCAGAAAGTAACGAAAAGTAACAATTCGAAAAAGAAACGGTAGCTGCGCTACTTTTAAAAATAACTTGCAAAAGTAACGCATCACATTTTAAGTCAATAGATGAATATATAATAACATCCTATCTTTATATTTCCGTAAAAATATTGACTCGTTTTGGAGTAAGAGTAATAAATAATATCTTCTGTAAGTTCCTTGTGGCATTACTTATTCTTTTTTCTTATTCTTTTGGGAACCAAACCACAATAATGGAGGAGAAAAATCTATAAAACTTGAAATTGAAATTGGAAATAACAATTTTTTACCAGTTTTGGATATTCTTATCAATAAAACACCTACAGGGTATGAAACAAGTGTTTATCATAAGCCAACACACACTAATCGGCATTTGAATTTTGAATCAAATCATGCTATAAGCGTTAAAAAAGGGGTAGTAAAATCTTTATACGATAGGGCCAGAATCATTTTTTGTTCTAATGATAATCATTTCACAAAGGAGAAAACTCTTCTGAAAAATGTTTTAAATGCCAATAATTACCCGGCAGAATTTGTAAATAAAGAAATCAATTATATAGAGAAAGGCTCATTGTTAATAATAATAACAATAATATTAATAATTCAGCTAACTTAATTTTTAAAAACTTGACAATACCGTATGTTAGGGGTTTGTCAGAAAGAATTAAGAAAATTGGTAATCAATTTAATATTCGAACCAGCTTTAAATCTAACAATACTTTGAGATCTATCTTAACAAAAACGAAACCAAAAAATAAAGAACAATCTTCAAAAAATTGCATATCAGATATCTTGTGAATGCGACAAATTCTATTTATAGGTGAAACATCTAGACCATTGAAAGTCCGAATAAGTGAACATAAAAAATACATCAAAGATAGGGAGTTCTTTAAGTCAGGTATTTGTAAACATGCTTGCGAAGAGGGGCATAAAATTCAATGGGATTCGACAAAAATAATATTGAAAGAGCCCAATAATAAAAGACGAAAAATCAAAGAAAGTGCTTTAATACAACTAAATGCAGATAAATGTGTAGAGTATTTCAGCCGAATGTAGTCAAATTTGGTTACCAATGTTAGAAAGAGAAATTACCAATAATCAATTACCTACGTTATCAGGATAGCATCATAAGTTTTTATCCAGGTTTTCTTATGATTTATCATTGGAATAGTTGTTAATCGATACACACTGCAATACACAAAATCACTAAACTGAGTTATACATGTTTTGAAAACAAAAATGATCATACATAAAAAAGTAACAACAAACGCGTTTTATTAACAACATTTCCAAAATAAGCTAAAAAAAGCGCTATCCCAATAAAAACCGTTCCTGGAACGTGCACTTCACTGGATTCCATTTCTAGTAGACTATCATATCGTTAGAATGTCATAAAATATAATATTTTATTTCACATTTTACCAGAGGTGTGATCTACTATGAATGGACCTTAATAAAATTTGACAACAAAGTTTTTTAGTCTTAAACTTCAAAATATTATTGATTGTCTAGTTGTCATATTTTTTCGTTGTGTCAGATAAGGACCAAAAAATTTTTTTTATCAATTTTATTACTAGTTAATCTTGACAACGGTAGCTGGAACGCTACCGAAACGTCGAAATAAAAAATAAAAAACATGATTGTGGTTTGATTCCCAAAAGAATAAGAAAAAAAAATAAGAGTAATAAAGTACTAAAGTCTCCACCTTGGACATGCTCTTTTTTGTTACTAGCTCCCATATACCAACAGCAGCACTGAGCATGAGCGTTCAACAATATGTAACCTTGATTTTCCCTTTCTGCTCTTATTAAATCTAAAGGAGTAATGAGTACTTCATCTTTTTATTAGTTTATTGCTAAAAGTAACGAATTTGTAGAATTTCGTTACCTTTAAAGTAAAGCCGAACTAAAAAATAACGCTCTGCAAATTAAGACTTAGGGTGAAATTCATAATCGACACTTGAGGGTCACTCATACTCAAACTCGACTTAGTTTGAGTTTAGCTCGAGGCGACTTTTCATATTCACAGTCATTACTCAAGTAATACTTCAATTTGAGTGAAGAAAGTTTGGCATCAATGTTATTGTTAGGAACTTTTGGATGCGTTTGGTTAACAATTGTGATTTATGAACGCACTTTAACATTCATCTGACATCTGTTGCATTGCATTCATATTCGAATACGATAAACGTAAGCATTATCATCATCTAGGTATATAGTTTACAAAATCAATTAAATCATCCATCATACTAATTTCCTTAAAAAATTTGAAACTATAACAGACAAATAACAACCAAACAAAATTTTGGTATCGTAAAATGACAGTGTAAGGTACAAACTTGGTTTATAGGTTAGAAATCTTCACTCAAAGGAGCTGGAATCTGTACTTTTATATTTCACTCAAGTTACACTCAAACTCAACCTCACTTTTCGCCTGTCAAGTGTCTCTGCATACAATAAGGATAAGTGAAGTATGAGTTACCCTCAAGTGTCGACTATGAATTTCACCCTTAATCTTAAGCAACGTTTTACTTTTTTAGTAACGCAAAATTCGTTACTTTTTCAAAAAATTAACGCGTCACTTTTTCTAGAAACGATCCCAGCTCTGATTGTAGACTTAACAAACACAAACAACCGATTGGTAGACACAACCATATGCAGGTTTTAACATGAAGATGAGGAAACTTACTGCGAAGGCCTAACCAGGCTGAGGTTTTCGACGATAAGGAAGTTCGGGATTCGAAGTCTAGTAATAAGGAAGGGTCTGGACAAGGAACTCTGGTATAACAGGAAGGCACACACAATAGATTTGTAATAGTCGTGGTGGAGAGTCCCTTAGAATCACACTTTTACTCATCTGTCTGTTTGAGAATAATTGTAGTTGGCCACGATTTATACCTTTGTTTTTA
>CAJUYG010004993.1:12921-23873 GCA_910591675.1 Galerucella calmariensis | reverse complement strand
CGATGGTTTTCACGTACAAAACGCATAACCTTTACATATATAAAAAATTTGTAGTTTCCAAGATATTTGATGTTTTCATGAAGTCTTTAAGATCACTTTATAATGTAACAAAAATTATATTTTTCATGTAGTTTCAGTAACTACCCAACTACTAATGGTTAGAATATGTAACAGGGAACTAATTTGTGAAACAGCAATGCATCTAAAATATTGGGAGAAGGCTGTTGAAAAAGCTTGTGATTTTATTATTAAAAAATGATGTTGCAGACTTGATGAAAACAATATATATCTTAATAACTACAAATTTTTGGATATGTGAAGGTTATGCGTTTTTCTCGTGGAAACCATTGAGAAATACGAAATAAAATGAAAATAGCTTCAAATGCCAGCGGCGTAAAAAATGGCAGGGGATATGTGACATATTCTTACAAATGTACACCACTGGATTAAAAATTGAAACATGTTTTTTCACCAAAATATGCCCTTTTACATTCAAAAACAACCTGCCAATTGTCAATTTATTCAAATTAAAACATTTCATTTTTCATAACTTTAACACCCCTTATTTCGAAAAGTAAGTAAGCTAGACTCCTCAATCCTCATATCATTTTGTCCAATTTTACGAGTATCTACAGACAAACGTTGTAGTGTCATTTGAAAACACTCTGTATAAATAAACACAATACTGACAAATGTCGTTGCTAAATGAATCAAAAGGCAATCTAACGAATCATTAAGCAGCAGATATACCAACTTGAATTCAAATAGCTCCTTTTAGCTTGAAAACAAGGTAAAGGAAAGGTTGATCAAAGCCCGGAGTCATACTGTATTTTAATTATGTTACTGGCCACCCGCAATAGCTTCAATCTGTGACGCACTCTTCGCATATATTTATAGTCGTCGTACTTCCTAACGAAAGGTCCGATTCGATTAATAATTTAAAAAGGAATTTATAGAGATTCGGAAAATAATTATGTTCCGCATAACCATTTTGTGCGTGGAAGAGAGGAAGCTATGGAATAACAGAGAGACGATGTCTAAATAAGTGGGCGTTTCGTGGAGAGAGAGTATGATGATGTTGTTTTCTATTGCAGATACAGCGTGTCCACGGATGGGGTATCGTCTAGGTGAAGAATGTTTAAATATTAGTTTACGAAACTTCTCCAATACCGTAACACTTTTTTTTGACAAAAATTTATTAACCCGCCATGACATGCGCTATGAGCGAATCGCTCACAAAATTTTTTTTTCGCAATAAAATTTTCGAAACTAATACGATAACCTCAAGCGTCACGGAATGCCTTTAGCATCATTTGGAGACTACCGAGTTGTACCACGCTTACCTGACATAATCTGGCAGCGTAAAAGGTTGCCCTTTTTTGACCACCGAGTTGTACCACGAAATTGAAATCAGGTAGTCTAACATATTTTACATTATTCTCAGTAATTCTCTAATGAACTTTTCTCAATAAGTGAAACTTTCTATAACACCACCACCAATGTCGAAGTTTGAATTTTTCTTAAGGGTTGGGGGTGATAATACCTTCTTACTGCTGCTTACTATTTATTTATAATCTTCATACTAAGCGATCAGTCGTGAGTCGTGAGTTTCTTAAGACAGCAATGGAAGTCCAATCGATCTTTAGTGAAAAAGGTGCAAAATTGTTAGTGCTAAATAACTTTAAATTTTCAAAAGCACACATTGCAAAGTGTGGTAAAATTAGATGGCGTTGCACTAACACCAAAAGTAGATGCAATGCCAAAATATATACAAGTGCAGATGAAAAAACTATTTTGGAATCTCAGCTTGATCATAATCATGAAGGTGAGAAGACGATTGCTAGGCAAGCTATTAGTAATAACGTTAAAAGAAAAGCTGTTGAGGATAGCACAGAAAGGCCATCTAAACTAATTCATAAAGAATTAACTGTAAGTACTAAAATTTCTAGAACTTAAAGTATTATTAACAGTATGATTTTTCTAACATCTCGTAGAACAATGATTGGGCTTCAGACATTGGAAGCGATGATCTACTTCGTGTGAGAAGAAATCTGTACGAAGCACGGCGAGATGTTTTACCAGCATTACCTAAGGATATAAATCAGGTTTTTGATGCAGTTGTTAATTTAAATCTGAAAACTAAAATTAAAGATGAAAATTTCCTTTGCTGTTTAGATAAGGAAAACAATTTAATTATCTTTTCTTGTTTCACAAATTTATATTTCTTATGTTCCTGTGATACCATTTATATGGATGGTACATTTCAATATTGTACAAAGTTTTTTTACCAACTATTTACCATTCATGCTTTTAAAAAAGGTTATTATGTTCCAGTCATATTTGCTCTGTTACCCGATAAAAGTTGTAATACATATTTCAAATTGTTTCAAAATGTTAGCGATAAATGTAATGCACTTAACTTATCCTTTAACCCAAAAAATATAGTAGTCGACTTTGAACAAGCAATTCATAGTGCAATTTATAGATTTTGGCCATATTCAAATTTAACCGGGTGTAGATTTCACTTATGTCAAGCATGGTACCGTAAAATTTTAAATTTAGGTTTGTCGAATGAATATAAAGATAAAAATTCAGAAATTGGCAAGTTTTTAAAGTTATTCTTTGGCCTACATTTTCTAGAACCTACCGAAGTAGGTGACTGTTTTTCTCTTGAAATATTTGACAAATCGCCCGATGATGAGAGAGTAATACAATTTTGTGATTACATAGTTGAAAATTATATATCAGAAGAAGCTAAATTTCCTCCAAAAGTTTTGGCATGTAACACAAATAGCATGTATCGGTCTACCAACGCTTGTGAATCATTTCATTCTTTATTAAAAAACAGTTTTTATTCTCCTCATCCAAATATATTTATTTTTGTGGACATGATAATAAATATACAAAATGAAACATTTGCAAAAATTAAGACTGCCAATGAATCAACAATTATAAAAAAATTTAAATCTGTTACTAGAAAGAAACATGAGTATATAACTTCTGAAATAAAAGAATTAAAAGAAAATAAGATCACCAAATTTGATTTTGTAAGATCTTTAAGCTATTATTATTTGCCGCAGTAGTACAAGAGATCTTAAATTGTAAAATTAATGTTAATTTGTCTGTATATTTCAAAACAAATTTTAAAAATATATCTTCTTTGTATTATATTATCGAATTTGTAATAAAACTGTTTAGATTGTTATTTTAAACCGTTAATCCTCTCTAGAAATATGGTGGTACAACTAGACGGTAGGATTACATCTACCTGGTGTCCCGTGGTACAACTCGGCGGTCCCGCATCATTTTTAAGAAGAGCTGGTATGGTAGAAATAATACCCTTCTTGGGTTAATGTCCACATTAGTTGGAAGAAATGGAAAAAAAGGCAGGTCTGTGATTAATCCTAATCAAAATATCACAATAATGAAAAGTTTAAATGTATTACAAACGTTAACCTTAATCTTTGACGTAAAAAATTTGATTAGTTGATGTTTAGAATTCGCGCAAGCACGACCTATCAATCGGGAAAAATTAAGCGCTCAAATAGAATGCAGATCTACCTTTCGTATTGACAATGTGTCTTACGTCTTTTTCTAATGTCCCACTGACAGTTCTTGTCAGGTCTGTACTTTGTTGTTTGCGGTCAATTATTATTTATGAAAAGTGAATATTAATCTTATTGTTATATTATTTATCTAAATAATACAAAAATATGTCTAGATACACGGAAAAACATCAGCATTTTGAAAGTTCTCAAGTATTCTCAGTTAGAAAAAGAAGCTGGTCATTATGTATTTCATAGCCTTTTAGAATTTGGCTGAATACGATCCTGATGATTTTGTTTATCAAATTTAAGGTTAGCTAAATGTCAAAATAGCAAATAAAGTAAACGACATGCCGAAAACCCAGTTATACGTCACAAACGATGACGCACACCAAGAAGGGTATTATTTCAACCATTGATTAGGGATCATTTGGGGATTCGAGATGAAGCAGATCCTCTAGAAATGCAACGAACAACTTATAAATGTGCCTACTGCCCTAAAAGGAAAAACCGAAAAACTAAGACAAAGCGGTGCAAACCAAATTGTGGGAAGCCAATTTGCATAAAACACACAAAAACTTTGTGTACATCTTGTTGAGAAATAGAAGAAGAAGAATCGGAGTAGATGTACTCATATCTTTAAAAACTTTTGATTTATGAATAATTTCTATTTAATTTCTTTTTATTTTGTTTTGTTAAATAAATAAAAGTTGGTTGGTTCATGAGACTCTTTTTTTATATGTAAATATAAACATATTATTATGTTATTTCATGCATGCTGATATTCATTCTTCAACGTTATTAGTGAAATTGATATAGGTGAGAGGGAAACGCTCACACGCGTGTAACGACGTTAAGAAAAAAGGCGCGTGTCATGGCGGGTTAAAGAATGACAATTTGAAAATTATTTATAAAAGTTGACAGCTACTTGGTACATCGTAAACGTCATTCACTAGATTAATACTTCGAACTTGGTGCAAAAATTTACACGGTTTTCATAAAACTGGCTATAAAATGAGACGGTGTTTGAAAAACTTGAATTCTATTTTATTTTATGGGGTTTCAGAACAAGCAAAAATTTTTATCAAGAACAACGTTTTTCACTAAAACTAATGTTTAAACATCTTTCACCTATAGGCTACTCCATCCGTGGACACGCTGTATTATACAGTGTGTACATAATGAAACGTAACTTGCTAATATTTCGATTTCCGCTAGGTTTACAAAAAAATAATGAATAAAAGTTTTTTGAAATCATCCAGTCCATCTGTCGATTAGAATTATACAGGGTGCACCGTTGCTCCAAAATAACTTATTAACTTATGTTTTTAAATAATACACCATGTATATATTTTCAGTTTTTCATAATCTAATAAATTAAAATAATTTACGGGAAAGTTTTTATTACCAAAAAATTTGACAGGAATAAATAACTAATCTTATTTAGTGCCGGTTTTACAAGAGAGATTTATACCAGGTATAGTTTTTCTGGGAATAAAGTTATACCAGAATTTACCTCCAAGAATTGCTATACCGGTGTAAAAAAGCATCGTAAAACCAACTAGTTTTAAACTAGGTATAAATTCTGGTATAACTTCTGGTAAGACCGGTCCTTAATGAGATGTTCAAATTATTTTCCTTCTTCTATTTGACAGTATCCGTCGATTTTAAAAAGCTGATATGGTATTAAGCAATTGCTGAGGCTGACCACTCAATTGTGAACCTTCTTCCAATCCTTCTCTCTTGAAAAAATTCATTCAAACAGCAACTCTAAAGTGTGGTCTTAACGGTTGTATTTGTATTTTATAGATTATGAAAAACTGAAAAAATATACATGGTGTACTATTTAAAAAAGTTGCTAATAGAAGGTTATTTTGGAGCAACGGTGCACCCTGTATACTTTTAATCGACTTTATGCAGATGGTCTGGCTTATTAAAAAAAAACTTTTATTGATCATTTTTTTTGTAAACCTAACGGAAATCGGAATATTAGGAAGTTACGTTACTTTATATTCACACTGTATAATTTAACCATTCGGATTTTTGTATACAGCATAGTACACAATATCAAAATTTAAAACTCAAAAGTGGTGAAATCGATCAACACCATTATTTTGTTTTTGTCGTGTTAATTATTTTTGATTGCAAATTGCGTGCGTCTCCTCAGCTCTCATAATCTTGCGCACACAGGGCCACACAACTTTACCATCGAATACAATCGGGTATGATTATACTGGTTTCCACCGTCGATAGTAAAATCACCCCTAGCGATTTTGGTTACATCATTGGAGACAACAAGCAATAAAAAAAATTTTCTTTTCTAAACAATTGTAACCGTAACATAGTAATAGTGTATTTAATATTTACCGGTTAAGCCAACCTTCTTGCGGCAGGTAGCACATCGATTCTTCTTTTTCTTGAGGTCCTTATCGCCATCTTTATCTTCACTACCGGTACTGGTATCTGTCTCACCGATGGAAGCGGCCGCTGCCGCAGCTTCGGCAGCAATGGTTTCCGCAGCAGCCGCATTGCCAGCTGCAACAGCCGCATTCGTGCAATCTTCAGATGCCTGTAGAGAACAAAAGATCCAACAATTAGCAACTTATTAATTTTGTTAAGGTAAAAAAATATCTTTATATTCAGTAAGATGGTTTCCTCAGCTCTCATAATCTTGCGCACACAGGGCCACACAACTTCACTACATTATACAATCGAGTATGATCGTACCGGTTACCACCAACTGTAGTGAAGTCACCCCCTAGCGGTTTATTTTACATCATTGGAAACAAGGAGCAACAATGTTTTACATTATCAATAGACTATGTCCAATCAATTGTCAAGATCAGATTTTTTTATGAACGCATTTGACAGAAATTATATGTTATAGCTGCAACAGAAATACATCATTTGTGAAAATTTCAACAATCTAACTACCACGGTTCATGAGATACAGTCTGGTGACATACAGACGACGGACAGCGGAGTCTTAGTAATAGGGACCGTTTTTACCCTTTGGGTACGAAGCTCTAGAAACTAAGGAAAAGGTCAAAAATATCTAGAACAATATCATTTTGTACTTTATAACATTGAATGCCTCACTGGGTAGCCATTTAATCGCCAAATTGCCTAACCATATTATTATAACTTTTCTGACAAATCTCTTCGAAATCATCCAAGTAAGTAATCCTTGCCAACCTTGCTACGTGTGAACAAACAAAGGTTTATGATAAAATAAACGTAAAAATGCAGATAAAGAAAGTATGTCTATAAGATAAATAAATAATACAGGATGTCATGAGGAACTGCACTTACTACTACCTCCTATTGAGACTACAGTGCAAAATATCAAAGGACCATTCAAGTGTCCAGTCTCACTGTTTACTAATACATGTTTTGTTTCACTACCACCTCATAATTAAATGTTTCATTTAGACTAGAAAAATATCTGAACCAGTCTTTAAAAATTAGTGTTTTATTTAAATACAAAATTTCACATACCCAGTGGTTATTATTGTAGATTTTTATACTGTGCAAAAGTTAAGGAAAAGCCTGAGAATTTGATATAATAACTATACATACAAATACAAATGTTTTAGTATTATTCAAAACTAGTGATGAACAAAATAAGTCTTGCTTCACAATACCAAAACCATCCTAGGACTATCAAGACCAAGACTAAAAGAACAAAACCAATACCAAGACTGAATATGCAAGACTAAGACCTAATACAGTTGCCAGTAATGCTTTGAAGAATTTACAAAGTATTGGTTAGGTGGATTTGACCCTGTTGCAGATGCGCTGGGATTATACCATCTGGTCCAGCAGCTTTGTATGACTCAACCGAGTAAATAACCCAATTCATTTTGCTTTGAGTTATTATGTATGTATCTATTTCAAGTGAATTGAAACATCATTTAGTAGCATGTCAATTATCCATCACACCATAATTGGCAAACCTCTTGCCAGGATGAGGTTACTAAAATATTTTCTAAAAGTAACTACAATACCAAAAAAAAAATACTCAAACCTTCATGTGGGTTTAGCGATTTGTCCAGAATAATAATAATGGTCAAGAACGATCCCAATATAAAATGTAAGGATAGAAATTTAAGGAAAATCAATTTTCGGAATGCATAAATAATAATCAATTAGGAAACAAACCTTTGTTAAACAACTTTCTTTATCTGATACCAAAAAATTACCGTGGTTTGTAGTTGACGGTGAAAAATACAAGGGATCACCGTCTGTAATCGGGGGAGCTACAGGAGCCGAGACATCAGAAGTATCACAAGATAGCAATTGACTTCTATCAATATCACCGTCTGGTATACTTTTGTTGGATGGGGATGGAGATGGGGATGAATGATTGGATGATGACATTTAACTATGAATTTTGACTGATGAAATGAGTACGTCATCTTTCTATAATACCTAGGCGACTGTACGGTGTGCATGGTAACCTGAAGTGAGGAAAAATTGTGTTCATTGATGTGCACTTTTCTTACACTCATTCATTTGCACCAGAACAGATCAGGATTGATTAGTTAACAACCGTTAAGTGGGATAGTCAGTAACTCCCTAAATTTTAATCAACTCCTTCTCTATTTGGAAATGGTGTTCTTCATTTAATTGTAAATATGGTTTCAAAGAATGAGCAGAAGAATGTCCTGTAAGCTTAATTACTTCTTGTTCACCAACTCCTTCTTTTGCTAATGCAGATATTGCAGAAGCTCTATGTGAATGATTGGTTATTTTTATTATTTTTGTGTCTATACCAATTGATTCTGCCGATATTTTCGTCCACTTTGAAATTGTATTAATTCCCAATGGTGAATTTGTATACCATATTCCTTTCTCCCAATTTGGATGTACTGTTAAAAATAATCTTGTTGTTAGATAGTCGAGCGGATAAAGCAAAAAAGTTCGGAATTTTTTCCCTAAAGACGGATCGGAATGCGGTTTTTTGCATTCGCTTCGGAAAATTATTTGTAAAAAATGTACCTACTTTGTTCCCATTACAAATCGGGAATTGCATCGCTGCAGTCAAAAATGCATGCCAAAAATGCATCTTTTGGGAGGCCTCTGTAAATAAGAGTAAGATCTGGCTCAAATCGGGTACCCGAGAGTTTTCGAGGTCGCTGATCACGATTATGATGTTGAAATTGACCCCCCGGACACCTGGGGATCAGGAACGCCGATGAACCTCGTCTCCGTGGGACTCTCCAAGAAATCACGAGGGGAACGAAAAAAACTCCGCGCCCGGGGTTTTTTCCGGTAGCTGAATTCAAATATGGCATCGGCGAGCCCCCCGGACACCTGGTGCACCCGAGACCTGGACGTCATCCCCGAGAACTTTCTTGACAATATCGACAAGAACAGCCCGGAAATTATTGGAGGCGTGTTTTTTGAGACGCGAAATCACAATTTCACGTCGAAAACGACCCTTCCACCACCTGGTGCACCGGAACCTGCGCTTGAACATCGTCTCCGAGGGTTTTCCAAATAAAATCGAAAAAGGTGGACCGAAAATCGTTATAAGGGTTTTTTTTGGGCCGCAAATCTTGTATTATTCATGTAAATAATACCTATTTAAATTTTTGAAACAGTTTTAATAAATTTTAGAGAGTTAAATAAATAAACAACTTAGTTTCCTTAGAAACCACTAACAAAGATTTTATATTGAATTTTATCACAGAGTGATAGAATTTTAAACACATAGATTTGATATATTAAACGTCAAAAAATTGCCGCGACAAGACAAAAAATTGCCAGTTCAAAACCTTAAAATTTTGTCAGTTATCAATTTACTCTAGTGAAATAGTCAGTTAGAAAAAGAAGCTGGTAATTTATTAATTTCATAGCCTTTTCGAATTTGGCTGATGATTTTATTTATCAAATTTAAGGTTAGCTATATGTAAAAAAAGCAAATAAAATAAACGACATATCTAAAGCCCGGATATACGTCACAAACGATGACGCACACCAAGAAGGCTATTGTATATTATTTACTAAAGTTTGTTCAGCCATCCTTTGCCGTTACGTCATACATTGTCCAGCTTGCTCTCTCATTCATGAAATGGATGAGACGGAATTATGACGACATTAACGTATTTCTCATCTAAGGTCGACATAAATTTTATCTGTTACTTTTGACAGTTCAGTTGTCATATTTTGGAAACAATTCTTAACATAATATGTCATTGATTATAATTTTGAGGTTGAGTGTAAAATAACATTCAAGTAATAATAAGACATATGTAGAACAGCAGAATACGTCACCCATTATGACGTAACGGCGAAGGATGGCTGAACAAACTCTATAATAGTCAACTGGGTACACGAACGAATCTTTTAGGAGAGATGGTGCAGTTCTTAAATAACGGCGTTATTTATAAATCACGATCCTGAGCATCTCTATACAGGAGACTATTGATCGCTATAGGTCCTATAGTCTAGAATGATGGTGATTCGTCCTGACTGGCGCGAACGGCTACCGCGTGACCAAATAAGCGAAATGTATCTCGGCAACCGCGTAACTTACGATCTTTCGGTAAAAATTATTGGTATGAAAGTGACCAAGAGAAATTGCTAGAAACTATTTTCAAGTTTGTAAAATGTCCAATAGAATGCATAACACTATTTAAGGTTTCTCTAAAATTTGACTAATTAAGGTATACTTTTAGAGTTACTTTGGGTTAAACATTTTTTCTCCAGCAATTCAAATTAAGTGGTGGGGGTGGATTGATAAACATTGTTTTAGAAAATATGCAATATTTCGTGATAGGTATATACGGTAAAAATTTTTCCGTGCATTTATAGTATACCTAAATAAAGCAAAGTTTAAAAACAACTCATTTTTTCATAATTTTAATTGGTGTTGCGGCCCACTAGCAGACATTTTACTAAATAATAATTTCCAGCAACTTTCATAAAATGATCTCTATCTTTAGAACCGCATACAGATTTTAATTTAAACTGCGAGGACGAATCAGTAAATTTGCAATGGAACATAAAAATTAACCATGTATTTGTAGAAAAGACTTTCTAAAGACATTAGATACAATAAAAAGATGCACAGGTTGAAACATGCACGGATATTTTATTGAGTATTAATACCTCATTATAAAAAAATTACAGGTAACTAGATTTATGTCGAGAATGAAAATGTCCAAGTGAAAAAAAAATTTTATTAAAAATAATACTTACGTCGGTGGGAAGATCTGTTACTGGTGGGGATGGAATATGATTAATGGTAGGATGTGCAGTCGTCGTATCTCTTAGAACGCTTAGACTTGAAGGGGCGCTAGGTAATTGTTGCTTCTTTTTTAAATTTTCCTTTAAACAAAAATACATTTTAATATTTACAATTAATGCAGATTTAAAAATTATGAATTAAGAACATTTATT
>CAJUYG010004993.1:0-12821 GCA_910591675.1 Galerucella calmariensis | reverse complement strand
TCTAACAGCGCCAATGGGCCTTTTCAGAAATTTTTTTATTGGTTTAAATTAAAGTATTTTATGAAAAAATGTCCCCTTATTTTTTCATTTTTTTTTTGGAGCTTGATTTCTATCCTAAAAAAATTATCAAAAGTACGGAAAGCAGCGCGCGGTTTGAGCGTGACGTTACTCCTCCATCCTTCGTGACGTCAAAGAGCCTACGACCTTGAAAACGACAGACCGTTATTTCCATAGGATTTGTAAAGTTTGCTTCCCTGGTATTTGATTTTGACATCTCATGTAACCTCGAAATTGATATTGATATTCTCTTTCATTTTGGATTATTTGTTTTTGTTAAAATTACAATATAAATTGCCCAAGCAAAATATTCATTCACGTTCCTCGAGATGAAAAGCAAAAGCTCAAAAGAAGTTGACCAAAACGAGGAACATTTGCTTCTTCGTTGGATATTTTGGCCTAGGCCGTAGCCGTAGCAGCAATTGGCCAGCCATTCTGACAAATACTGCCAACATAACTCCAGACCTCATGACGTCACTTGCCCCAAGGTCAAACGCGTGTTCAAATAACCCTAATATTTGTTCAACTTTTTATTCAGCTTTGTGACATGTATATTGAAAACAAAGCTGCACAAAGTAAAAAATTATCAGTAAACTTTCAAATAAAATATTTGTTTTGAGATTCAAGCATCTACTGAAAAGGCCCATTATCATTACTATTTCTGTGCTAATAAATGAAATGAAACTATGAAGGGGGGTTTAAAAATGCGAATATCTCGAAAACCAGTAACTTTTGAGACTAATGATAAGGATACCATTTTGTCGCAAAAATTATGTAGTTTTAATAATTTTCAATAAATAAAGGAATGTGGCGCCTTCTAGAAAATACATCGAAGTGGATAGCATATTATGATTTCCCAGGCATTAAAACTCTCCATCTTTAAATTTTTACGTTTTTATATCAAAGATCTTTCAATTTACTGAGAAAAAACATTTACGGAGGAAAAACATTTTTGACATCTCAACTTTGCCACCCTGTAACTTTTTTATCATCAATATTTTATTAAAGGAAGTTGCGTCAGATTGTAATATTTTTAGGCAAATAAATTTCCATTTCAGTTTGGTCTATTAGTTACGGACCACCCTGTATATCTGAGCCAATTTCTATCAAAGTAGGGGTAGGGTAGAAGTTGGGAAGTCAAATGAACAAGTATTGAGTCTACGGAATTTAAAAACAAAATCGCAATATTGAGAGGACACTTATTTAAAGTCGATAGATCTCACTGAATTTAGAATAAAATTTTTATATAGGTATTGTGGTAATTAATAACACCTCCTCAAAGTGATTGTGTCAAAACTTTGGATCGTATTACCTTATTTGAGAATCAGTGAAATTAAACAAATAACAAATCCTACGTATACCACCTACGGGAAAATACTTAGTAATCAGACAAAATATATCACATTGGCAACAATGTTGAGAAAGCATAAGAATAAGAGCGCTGTTATCTTACAATGATCTTACATTCAGTTATAACCGGATTCTGTGCAAATCGTGGACGTTTTTGCAGGTGTATTGTTTACAAACAAGCGAATATAATACGAAAATGGGGACGAAGCGAAGGACGATCGACCTGCGGACACTATACCTACTCAACTCTCACAAATAAACTCGTATAATAAAATAAACTGATCATGGGATACTACGGATTTCCCGTTAGTTGAGAAGTGGATTAGGCTCGGCGTGGATATTTACGATATGGAAATATTTGAATTTTTTTTTGTATAGGTGACAAGATTTGAAATTCAAGTTTAAATATTTAAATATTGACTGAAATAGAATGTAAATGTATTGTTTGTTTCAAGGGAAACACTACAACTTAGCATAAAGCCGTGTCTACAGAAGCCATGTTTTTAATTAGTCGTCATATGACATACATGATCACATGTGGGCCTCTTTCTTATGGTCTTTACAGACCCATATTATATTAAGTGGGCATGTTACACTTCGTTTTCTTCTTAAAGGCAAACCCCTATATACGTATCGACGAAATTCGATAGGCCATACCTTCGACCTTTTAGAGTTTGTCTATTGGTCAAAACGAAGATTATTCCTGTTTGTGGTGGGGCTTAAGTTGGTAACCCACGGTTGAGGAAAGTTGTAACGTAGTAGTTCTTCCGGTTCTTCCGTTTTACCTGTTGGAGGAATGTCGTTTAAAAAAAAAGTTGATCCTGTGCATTGTGGCGTTGTTGGAGTGTGGAGTTGTTAAGCCATCCTTAGAAGGACAACTAATTAAAATTTTTGAAGTTCGATATTGAAGATTTTGGAAAGAATAATCGACTCAAAAACCGGTTTTACGGATTAAAAAGAAAAGAAGGACTTTCATTCCGCCATATCCGATAAGCGACCCTCACAAGAAAACGAGGTGATTATTTTCATTTCGATATATTTTTCTCGACGAACTTTTCGTTATGATTCAGAGGCTCAAGTTTCGAAAAACGTGTTCAGTGATGCTATTTTAATTTTTCTATTTCAGGGTTCTAGTACGGGGCGATTTCTTCAATTTCTTCATTTTTTTTGTGTGGTTTTTTTTGTTGCTGTCACATTCCTGCCAGTGGCCGCTTTTTTTTCCGTTAGGTACTGAGGAGCTCTTCTGAAGTCTTCTCCGGAGTTTTCTTTTTTTTTCAACGAGACCTCATCGTTTCCACTGGGAGAGGAATTTTCCTTTTTTTGGGCTGGACCACATTGCCGGCACATTGAGGTGTTCTTGGCCGCATACCTATCTGTAGTGAACTGGGAGCAGGTTTTATTTTTTATGTATTATTAAAAGATAAAGGGTTCAATTTTTATTTATTTTTCATTTCTCAGAATACTTCTCTTGTTTTAGTACCTACATGTTTTAATTATGTTAGAAAAGGTAACCGTCTTGGCCAAGATTTTGTGAGTCTATTTTTTTATATAAATTATTTAACCTACGTATTTTAGTAAATTGTTGCCAAGATTTTTTTTTATAGGAAAACTTCCGATAATTTAACCCGGATTAAATTTGAATTTCGTTTTTTGTGGGGTGGAGCTATTCCAATGTATATAGGTCAAATTTTTATATATATAAATTTGTTGATATGGTATTTATTTTTATTGTAAAACATTATTCAGTTTCTCTTGTAAGAAAAACCGCCTCCTACCGGCAGTAGGATTTATGGGTAACGTAATATTAATTTTTGGTGCAAAAAAGTTTTCGAAAAAAATTGATCTTGTCTACTTCTTTCTAATCAATAAAATTTTCATATTTCAGTCGTAAAAAAGTATGTCACTCGATCATGATATAATTAATTATTAAAATGCTTTTTTCTAATTTTGACATAAGTATAAAGTGACACTTTTCAAAACTGATTGACATTATGAAACGTCTTACTTTCTGTAACTATGTAGTTGCATAAAGTAAAATTTTATGCAATGGGCCTTTTCAGTAATTTTTTTTATTGGTTTAAATTAAAGTATTTCATGAAAAAATGTCCCTTTATTTCTTTATTTTTTTTTGGAGCTTGATTTCTATCCTAAAAAAATTATGAAAAGTACGGAAAGCAGCGCGCGGTTTGAACGTGACGTCACTCCTCCATCTCTCCTGACGTCAAAGAGCCTACGACCTTGAAAACGACAGACCGTTATTTCCATAGGATTTGTAAAGTTTGCTTTCCTGGTTTTTGATTTTGACATCTCATGTAACCTCGAAATTGATATTGATATTCTCTTTCATTTTGGATTATTTGTTTTTGTTAAAATTACAAATTGCCCAAGCAAAATATTCATTCACGTTCCTCGAGATGAAAACAGGAGAAAACCATGGTTCAAAAAAGCGAAAGCTCAAAAGAAGTTGACCAAAACGAGGAACATTGCTTCTTCGTTGGATATTTTGGCCTAGGCCGTAACGGTAGCAGCATTTGGCCAGCCATTCTGACAAATACTGCCAACATAACTAACTCCAGACCTCATGACGTCACTTTGCCCCAAGGTCAAACGCGTGTTCAAATTACCCTAAAATTTGTTCAATTTTTTATTCAGCTTTGTGACATGTATATTCAAATCAAAGCTGCACAAAGTGAAAAATTATAAGTAAGCTTTCAAATAAAATATTTGTTTTGAGATTTAAGCATCTACTGAAAAGGCCCATTGGTGACGAAAAATGTATTTCAAAATTAGTGACAAAAATAATTATTCTATTTATTAAACTCTTATAATACAAGTTAAAAACATATATTATAAATTAATTAATTATTATAAATACTGATAACACAATTATTGCAATTATTCAAATTAATTCCCGACGACATATTTTTTTCATTGCTCGAACTTGCTGTTATTTAGGAAGCGGCGCACATTGCATTAGATGTTTCACCAAATATTTCTTGCGCTATAAGTTTTTTATTATTCATGGAATTTTCAACATATCCCTCCGCAACAGAGGTAGATTTCCAAACTCCATGCCTCTTTAATTTTAAAATATCAGCGTCACTGTCTGCTAGGAAAGTGGCAGAGCTTCTTCTGTAGCAGTGGCCAGTATATAGAACAGGATTTGAAAGACCAATTGTGCAATTACTTTTGGCAGACTGCTAAATGTGTTAATTCTCACAGGATTTCTGGTACAATTTCCATTCGCATATTTTACAAAAAATCTGTTGTGTTTAAGAACCTGGGGACGCAACTTAATATATTTTCTTAGTATTTCAACAAGATTCGTATTTTTAATGTCTCCAGTGGTAATTGCAAACTGCCGTATAACTTTTGTTTTTGAAGGTGGGATATCAACACGAAAATGGCTTCCTTCGTCTATAACATTTTCAACTGGAAGAAATGTAAATTCTGGTTTTCTGCATGCTCCTGCCATTCCAATTATCATTGCAACCTTAGCCATCAAGTATTCTTTGTCATCAGCTTCCACTAAAAATTTGGCAAAATCTTCTTTAATAAAAACTTTTGACTTTTTTGCATTGTACCCTTTTAATATATGCTACCAAATTTGTATCTTTTTAACATCAATATTCCTTTTCAGATATAGTTCAGACCTTAACATTGAGTAAAGTGTCCATAATGTGGAAACTTTTAGATCTTTCTTACCCTCCAAATATGCAAGTAAAACTTTCTCATTAACATGTTTAATTTTCTTCTCATCATACCACGTAACAAATTTTTCGTATGCCAAATCATAAACTGCCTTTGACTTTATGGGAATTACTGATAATAGAGCATTACCTGCTGCCTCTTCAATATCGCTTGGTAGCTCTTCAGAACTTGAATCACTCATTTTTAAAAAATAAAACTAAAAATATATCAATCTCGCTAAAAACCTTCCGTCTAGACATTTTTACAAAATGTCAAACTGACAACTAACATGAAGTAACAGCAACAAACTAAATTTATGTTTTCCAAATTTTTATCAACAGTAAAAACACAAGAGCTTTTTTTTTATCGGATAAATTTCTCTTTGCAACGAAACAGTTTTGCCAATCACTAATTTTACGAGAAAAACTGACATGATAAAATCGCGACACCGAAGGTGGAGCGATTTTATCTAATGTCAGTTTTTCGAGAAAATTTAGTGATAGGAAAAACTTTGAGTTAAAGAGAAATTTATCTGATAAAAGAAAAGATCGAGTGTTTTTTGGCAAGATAAATTAACGACAGAATATATGGATGAACAACAAAATAATTATCTTTATTAACTTGCGACTCATTGTCATTGTGTAAAAGTGACGTCCCCTTACTAGATATTGAGGAAGAGGAGTTTTTATCGCGATAAAAAAGGATGCACCTTTTTTATCGATGTCAAAGTGACAATAACATTTCCAGGTATATGACATTTTAACATTGGAGTTAATTTATCAATTATATTGAATTTTATTTTTTTATTACTTTCTTCAAAATTAGAAAAAATCTTGTATGCAATACGTTACGAAATGAAATTTTGTGTAACTCACTTCGTTCGTTCCGCAAAAATCTCACAAAATTAGGCATTTCGTAACTGATGGCATAAATAGCTATTTTCGTCGACAAAAAATGGCATTTTACATACTTTTTTCCGGTTAAAAAATCGTCTATTTTTGATGATTTATTCCAAATAAACCGAAATCCAAAAGCCCTGTATCTCGGTAACTAGGCTTTTTGAAGGGTAATGTTCCTAAATATCAAAATCAATCAATTAATGATATCTCTATGGGGGTATAACGTTGTCGGCTAAATATAGAAACAGTTTAGACACTTTGTATATGTATTTAATAAGTATGATAACGATTAGTTGATAAAAATGATTCATTAACATTTATTTATAAAAATTTACGTGACGACTTCAGGTTGATGACTAGTTTATAATCTGTCGATAAAAATACCATAATTGTTTTCGTGGCACAAATAAACTTGTTTTTATTTTGATATTTGTAAGGAATGCTTCGTTGTATTTTGTGGTATGTAGATATCGGTGAAAATATTTTGATGCTAACTAATATTGTTTTTATTTATCACTCAATTAAAAATAACTGTGTTTTTTAATAATAATAAACCGTAAATGTTACATTTTGATGATTTCTCTAGCTCATTTATTGGGGCTGAATAATAATATTTGTAGTATACCCCATAGATAACATACCCCAAGACTATTATTAGGTTTGTTCCCGTAGCAAGTTCCTAACTGTTATGGACATATTGAGTCTGCGCAGTATCAAAAAAGCGTTCCAGCAGAGCCTGAACTATGATACTGCGCAGACTCAATATGTCCATAACATGTCCATAACAGCTAGGAACTTGCTACGGGAACAAACCTATTATTGACTGAGCACCAAAATTATTTCGCGAGTGGCTTAGCCCCGGGCGGATTAAGGTGCGAGGCTTATAAATGTGTTCACCACCATGGTGTGTAAATACAACTTCTTCCACTACCAGCCAAATTCAAGACAAATATTGAAAATAATTCACAAAGGCACCTCGAGAAGCGTATATTATTATGAACGTACTTGTTATGTCATCAGTCATTTTTGATTGTGCGCGAATTTTAAACTAATGACATTTTTATTTAAATTAAGGTAATTACAGGCGGAAAATATGTTAAAGACCATATTATACAAAATTATGTTGCACAAATTTTTGTTGAAATACCATCCTTGAATTTTCAAAATATATGTTTTGTTTCCTCAGCTCTCATAATCATGCGCACAGAGGGCCACACAACGTCAATACAGAAATATACAATCGAGTATGATCGTACCGGTTACCACCGACTGTAATGAGGTCACTCCCTAGCGATTTTTTTCACATCATTGGAAACGTTTTTTTCTCCCATCCCTTCTCTAATTTTAACTATGTTTTAAATGATGAAACTTGTAAGTCTATTATATTCAAATTGTTCCTGTAATTTAAACTATTTTTTTCATATCCTGTATTCTGGTAAAAATTAGTTATGAATGTTATTTTACCGTATTGGGGGTTTGATACGTTTTTGACATACGAAAAACTAACATAATATGCAGTCAGTCAGAGTTAACAATGCAAATTGACTTTTAGAGCGCAATGTTGTTAAGGTTACCTATTTTAAATGTTTGTATTAAATTTGACTGTAGTGGAAAATATTGTATACAGTTCGTTCGGTGAATCTTTTCCCATGTATGAAATTATTCACATACTACTTTTTGTAGTACGTCTCTTTCCTACTCACAGAATCTTAACCCACTAAATGAAACCGTTTGTTCCATTACAACATAATATAACAAACAGAGATAGCCATATGATGAATGTCGGCGATAAGTTTAACGCAAATTTGTACGTTGACAGACCAAAGACTTTGTTTACATTTTTATTTCACATTTTTACTCACTTTTTTGCCCCTTGCATATAAATTTAATTTAAAAAACAGTTGTTATAATGACTTACTTACTCCCGAGTGTTCGAATTATTGTGGTAAGTAAAGATTATTTATCTACTTATTATTTATTTACTTCGCAATAAAAACTAACCTTACATTGTCATTTCATCATGGTTATGGATAGAATTCCATTAAACTGAATTGTATGAAACATATTTTGCTTCCACCAATGTAGAAAATATTAACCTGATTTTCTGAAAGACCAGAACTATTTATGAATGATTTTTTTAATAAAAGGTATGCCTGGAAAAACGCACAGGAGCTGGTTCTAAATATGTTGGAGTATTTTGAGTTAGAAAAAAGAAATGGAGGACATATTCTTGGCAAGACAACAGCACTAAAAGTGTACGTAAACCAGATGATGATGATGGTAAACGTTTTATAATTCTTCATGCTGGTTCTACCAAAGGATTTGTCCCAAGTTTATTATTCTGTTCAAAATCTAGAGTAGCTGATTACCATGGAGAAATAACCAATGAAATATTTATGAAATGGATAAGTACCAACTCAATTAATTCCCAACTTAGAAGAGCCATCTCTTATTGTTATGGATAATGCTCCATATCATAGTGTTCTTTTAGAAAAGCAACCTTCTACTAATTTGACAAAAAATGAGATTGTTACATGGTTGACAACAAACAACATTAAGTTTGATACAAAACTTACAAAACCTGAATTGCTACAAATTGCAAAAACGAATGGAAAAGGAAACGTGTATAAAATTGATGAGTTAATACGAGAACATGGTCATGAAGTGCAGGGCTACGTCATATCATTGTGAATTCAACGCTATTGAATCAATTTGGGCAAATTGCAAGTCATATTACAATAAATATATTTTTTCTTTAGCAATATGCAAGCAAAATAGCACTGAATGTGTAATAATTAAGTTCATGGATGCACTGCTTTAGTTTGTCTTATCTTATAAATCTTCAGATTTGATTTAAGCATAACAAGAAGGCAATAAAGGTATATTAAATAGCGAATCTCTCGAGCAAATGTTAATAAAATTCCCACGAAATGTGTTACAGAATTTCGTAAGTCGATAATGTAGTCTGTTATTGTCGTTGTAATAGTGGCGAAATTGAGGTTAAGTAGATATCAAAATGTTCTCAATGTTATCACACGAATTAATCGCGTTCTGACTGTTTTACAAAGCATACACAATATTTTTTGAAAAAAAATATATTTATCGCCAACCGTCAGTAAAACCCCAATTATCAGATTGATTTCTGGAAGTAAACAAACAGTTTACATATGCGTCTGGTGAAGTGACATATGCGCAGGGACGGTACAGATTACGTATAGCTGCGTATAGTTCTGGTGAGGTTAAACGAGTCACACGAGTTTTTTCATAAATGCAATGAAACACGCAGTCCAAAAATGAAGCGAACTCATCAAAGTGTCGCCCAAAAAATGCGAGAAAAACAAAGGAAAATTGACGAAGCTGCTAAAAGCACTCAAAAAATGGCTGAGTGGCTGTCGAAAACAGGAACGAGTGATATGGAAACATTTACCAGTCTCACTTTAAATGGGTAAATGTAAATGTGCAGTTTAGTGCACATGATTGGAAAAAGTTTTTGCCTGAAAAATCTCTTCTTCTCAAATGTATGATTTTTTTTATAGAGAATTAGTTATTTTTGTTTGGCGAGAAGTTATAACATTGCGTTAAAATTATAAAAAATGCAAGTGTTTTGAATCATTTTTAATAATTCAACTGACCCAGTAAGCAAACGGAAAACGTTTCACAAATCATAAAATGTCCGGTGAAGGTTGGTAAAACGTTTTTATCGAAACATTTACAAAACAATCGTGAATTGTTTCAGACACGTTGTATTGAAAAAATTCATAAGGTTTTGACTACATCGTTCATCAAACAGATATCAACAGTTCCAAAAACGTTTCAGATTTCAGAAACGTTGCACAAACCACTAAAAACAGACATTTTAAGCTTTCAGAAACGTTTTGGGGACGTTCTAGAAACAAACTACTTGCGTACCTCAATGGGACAAAATAGACTCAGTCATTTAGCGCTACTGTCCATTGAAAATCAAAGAGCGCGCAAGATTGACTAAGGTAATAAACAAATTTTCTTCTGTAAAATCTAGAAAAAAGTGTTTTTAGTTTCTGTGTTTGTAACAAAATGTCATAAGAGCATTTGCAAACATTCTACATGTAGGATATTGCATGCAGATTATAATAACTGTTTCTACAAGTTGTGAACAATAAATATCGTCATTAACAAAAAACTGTCGTTCTCACTCAATATTTATACGATATTATAGGCGAGCGGTGGTATAAGCATCTCGAACGTTAAGGGTAATACCGGTCTCCAGCAAAATTGGAGTCGACCGGTAAACAACCCTTGCCGTTCTTAATACTTAATATACTATAACGGTTTTATAGAAAGTTAGTATAAAATAAAATTATTATATTAGGAGGGAATTTTGATGTTTTATCCACAGCCATATATGTAATGCTATCATTACAGAAACATTGCGAGATTCAATACGTGCTAGTCAAAGTTTCTTAGGGCGAGTTGTACCAACAGTCGGCTAAACCTGGTTTATCTAACCATAGGGTTAAATTCAACAAAAGTTTAAACAGGTACGTGTTGTACCAGTGGTGTTTTCGTGCAGTTTTGTTAATCAATCATTTTGAAAGGTTGGTATCAGTGAATGTTAGACGAATGAACTACTGTGGAGTAAATTACTTACGTTTTGCCAATGAAAATGTTTTTTATTTTTGCATATCATTTTATTTGACTAAAAATGAATAAGAATAAAAAATCCTCTCTGTTTTGTATTGATTAAAAACATATTGATAATTTGGAACTTTACTATTAATCGAGACTATTATTAACCATTGAATTCAAATAAAATTTATTTATTATTAACACATATCTATTTGTAATAGACTCAATGTCTGCCGATACTTCTAATACCAACATATTATTAACAGTATTTCTAGATATTCCAAATCTATCGCTGAAGTTTTGTGGGCGCCGCGGATATACTTGTAAATTTACAAGTTCATTAAAATCTTCGTCATCATCGTCTATATATTCCAATAAGTCCGGTCACTCCTTTGTACGTCGGAAAACGCCAGCATTTTTGCGAGGAGTCGTAAATCATGTGCGACACCTGTTTTTGCTAGTCATTTGGTAGTATACGAGGTGACGGACGGTGAATTCATTTGAAGGAATTTACCGAGTGCAATTAGAAAATATGTTGATTTTATTCTTGTTTTAAAAAATATTGGCAATTTATATAAATTATATGTCAAAAATTAGCTACCATTATTGCTAAGTAACTTTTTAGAAATTTTGTTTTAACCGAGGAATGGAATGAAAAAAATCATAAACAAAGACTTCAATAACGTATATCCGAGCGTATAATTATCTGATAATACTTAATAACTAATACAGAATGATCAGCGAATGAACATTTGTGTTGATATAATCATTATAAAAGAAATAACACAGTTTAACATCTACTTGGGACAAAACGAATACAAATGAACAATTATTTAGTTCAAGTCCATTTGGAGTGTACTCTGTAGCGTTGTATTGAATAAATAAATAAAAATAATGAAATATTAACAAACAAATAATAAGTATTATGTACATTCTTAAAAATTAATAAATACTTGAATAGTTATAAATTTTTCAAGATTTTCAATTAAGGATGTTCTTTATTCTTTCTAAAGGTCCTTAGTGAGGAATTTGCAAATATCAGTGTATAATAGATTCACACCCTTGTATATAAGGACAGCAGGTACTCCCATGGGAAGTTTGGGAGATGATGCGAAAATGCGATAGTAGACAACTTGATCTTCAAGTTAATTCCTATTCCTACATCATCCTGCACACATGAATCATTGAAATTTTCAGTGAATATTTTCTAAAGAAATCAGATATTCACTGGAAATTTTTGGAGGAACTGTCAATCCTCCAAACCGTCCCTGCTTACTACCTTCATAGACCTTTTTTTCGCAGAATGATGTGGATTGGTCACAACCTTCCTTATTGCAAAAGTTTAGGCAAATATCGCATTTGTGTTTAACAAAACACTTTTGCAAAAAATATCCACCCACATAAACCAGGGCATATTCTTCTGTGGACAAATCCTGATAGTCTTTCCTTTTTATGTCCAATATTGGCTGACCATTTTTTTTCTTGGCCGTCGTAAACAATGATCCTCTCTTTTTCAATAAATCTGATAATTGTTTATGAATTGCAGTATTGTTTCTACACGAATCCACGCAACAATAATTTCCATAAGAAAGCATCGCACACAATCAAAAACACAGCAGATAACGTTCGCACAAATTAAAATTCAAGATCACTTTCTTGGGCGCACCCGATACAACGCTCTGCTACACCACCGTGTAAGTCAAACAGAACACGTATGTGAACTTAGCGTCTCATATCGCAGCGTCTCATAATTTGAAAAGAGTTCTTACAGCGTCCAATATAGTTCTGGAGTTCCTGATACATTATATTAATAGTTCTGTTGAATTAGGTACCGAAAACGGCTTTCAAAAAAATGAGACGCTGACGATCGGAAGTTAGCGTCCCAAAGTATAAAATCAAAAAAATCGAGCAGAAACGGTTATTCAAAGTATAGTTCTAGAGTTCTTGTTTATTTATATCGATACATTCTTAGAATTCAAAATAGGACATCTGTCAGACGGTTTTTATAGATTAAAAATCATGCTAGTTTGATGCTGTCGTACGAGAGCGGATTCTAGCTTCTGTGAGGATTAAAAATAAT
This sequence comes from Galerucella calmariensis, assembly GCA_910591675.1. NCBI lineage: Eukaryota > Metazoa > Arthropoda > Insecta > Coleoptera > Chrysomelidae > Galerucella > Galerucella calmariensis. The sequence goes on along the minus strand of CAJUYG010004993.1, from coordinate 140 downwards.
CATTAGAGTCCCAATACACGATTCCCTAGAAAGTTCTAATCGTTAACGCTCTGCAGAATATTTTTAATTATTATTATTCATGAAAAACCATCTCAATAGTGGGACGCTGTCCTTCTAGACCGAGTTCTCCCTTTTCGTAT
>CAJUYG010004992.1:0-15046 GCA_910591675.1 Galerucella calmariensis | reverse complement strand
CAGCTCCAATGGTATTTTCATTATCCATGTCTGTTTCAACATAAGCTTCTGGCCTTAATGTTTGAAATTTGCCAGCGAGGGAGTGATGACGATGTTATACCCCTTTTTGGTTTAACGCCAAACAGGGCTTTATAAGGACTCTGGCGTATTCCTTCGTGATAAGTTGTGTTTTTGGAGAATTGGACAAACGGCAAACCTTCTGACCACTTGTTTGAATCATTGTCTTGCATCCAAGCAGTTAACATATTTTGTATGTCCTGATTGGCTCTTCCAACTGAGCCTTGTGTTTGACTGTGACGAGGCTTTCCGTGCACTATTTTAACATCTTTCCACATAGCGCATAGTTCAGATATGACTCGATTACTGAACTCTCTGTCATTATCCGAATGCGATATAGGGAGCACCAAATGTTAAAAAAAAATTGGAGAAGGTGATATGCTACTTCTTCCGATCTCTTGCTTTTTAAAAGTCGTCACTGGACAAATTTGGTTAAATGATCTTGATATACCAATATAAACTTGTAATCGCCATCCCTGTGTGATTACAAGTCTATCAAGTCGACTTGACATCTAGAGTTCAATTGGGAACTGAGCATTGGTTTCACAACAATACCTTTTTTAGGCGCACTATGTTCCATTTGACATTGCTTACACAAATTTAAATACAACATTATGACTTAATAGGTAATATTTTTGTATCTAACTTGCAATTCTTCAAGCATTCGTGTTCTTTCTCCATGGCCTGTTCTTTTGTGAGTTTCAGAAAGTATTGTAAACAACTCATCATTAGTGACATAATACTGGATATTTGTTTCTCCTAGTTTCAATGGCACAATTGACTTTTCTTCATCACTAACTTTTAAAATGTCAAAACGTTTTAAACGTCTGTAGTCCAAGGGTGTACTACACTTACTTTCAGCAGAAATTACTTCAGAAACGATTTTAGAGTACTTTTCTTGTAAAAAATAAGAACAATTGTCTTCTCGTTCACTTCTAATTAAGGCATGTAACTTTTCAAAAAACTTATCACGATTCACTGTAGTAGTCATTGAATACAAATTATAATTTCTAATAAGAAAATTAAATTAGGTTAGGGAGCGCTGTCAAACGTTGCGTTTGACTGACAAAGACAAAGCTAACTGCAACAAGGGGCTGGAACCGTTTAAAAACTTGAGGTCTTTCACGGTAACATATACATACGTCATATGTATGTTTATCCGCATTTTACATAATGCTGTACGTTTTTTTTTTCACTTTTTGACGATATTCTTTATTGATATCGCAAAATAACCATTATTTTATCGCTTCACAAGTTTTGGAAAGTATTTTCCAAAAACAGTGACTGTTCAACTAGGAAGCAAAAACTACTTCCCGGGCCATAGACACCAACGGCTATTGAATTACACTCCAGTCAAACGGGGTTGGCATATTTACAAGATATTTAACACGAACCGTTCTAGTCTTCAATTAGAAGGCACAACATAACGTGTATACCGGTAGTGGCATTTTTGCTCTTCATCAGTACAAAATATGTGTTCTCCTTTCGCGAGCTTTAAGAGCTCAATCACGGACTAAAGAAGAAAACAAATTTTCCAAAACCTATAAGGCGGTAAAATAATTACTATTCGGTGATATCTATTGGTAACGCGGTTTATTAAAGAAGACAATATTACAGGAAACTATGATAATACTTTAATATTATTACCCATTTCTATTTATATTCCAAGAATTTTTTTTTCACGTAATCCAAGCTTGACAGAAATTAAAATAAATTCATCTCTACGGTGTTCCTGTTAGTGGGCTTAATAACGAACGTTTCATTACAAAGCCGTTGACTGCTATTTAACAGGTCATCGCTTTGAGTCAGAGAAGACTTATTAAGTTAATTAATTACTTTAATAATTGCGCCTGATGAGTGACGTTAGTCATCGGTACAGAACATAATAAGTTGGCAGGATGTTGACAACAGCGTATACTATTTATAATGGGAATCGTGAAAACGACAAGAATTATATTCCAGCTTAACCAGTCCTTAGTTGACAGGTCAACCAATATAAGGTATTCCGTAGGAAAAGCTACGCATGATTAATCAATCAAATAACAGCAAAGGTTCAAATTCAATCTTTGCCTTCGATTTAAATTCATTTTCCTACGACCACATAGGAAAGTGACATATATCGCACTGACTAGTTCTATGGAAAGTGACCTTTATTCATACGCGTACGGAAAAAATCTTATCCGTACGTGTGCGGATAAAAAAGCTGTTAAATTGAATGTTGAAATGCTAGTCTTTTTACTCCGCGCTCGTGAGACAATACTTCCCACTCGTGTGAAAAATGTCACTTTCCGCACACGTTACGTAATATACTATTTTAATAATAAAAATGCAAATCACAAATTTCATCACTATTTAAAGGAAAATATTTTGACAGCTCCAATAACCAATAAAATTTCCTTCTTTTTTATCACATGAACAATTTCACCCAACCATGTCAACATTACACTGCACCTTTAGATAAATTGTTTTAGATCTGTACTTCTCCTATAACTAGTAAAAAATTTTCTATCCGAAAGACCCTCGGACATTGATAAATGCTTAAAAATTTTATGACAACTTTCTCAAGCTTGTTGCTTGTAAGCGGTCTGTTTCCATGCAACAAGCTTTCGAAATCTGTCATAAAATGTTTTGGAACAATTATCAATGTCCTTGGGTTATTACTACTGGAAATATTTTGACAATTCCAAAAACCAATCAAATTTCATCATTTTATATCATATGAACGATCTCAAACAATCATGTCAACATTACACTGATAACAGACCATGGGTAATTCTCACGTTGCTATGGATACATATTGATTTATTTTGATTTTGAAGTTTCGAATATTTAATATTTCGAAATGTCACGATTTGGTTGTAATACTAAAACAAAAAATGTTCTATCCGAATAACCCTCGGACATTGATAAATGCAAAAAAAATTTATGACAACTTTCTCAAGCTTGTTGCTTTTTTTTTGTCAGCTCCAATAACCAATAAAATCTCCTTATTTTTTATCATATGAACAATTTCACCTAATCATGTCACCATTACACTGATAACAGAGCATGGGCTATTTTCACGTTGCTATGGACACATACCTATTGATTTATTTCGATTTTGAAGTTTCAAATATTCAATATTTGGAAATTTCACGATTTGGTTGTAACTCTATAATTGGTAGAAAAATTTCTATCCGAATAACCCTCGGACATTGATAAATACTCAAAAATTTTATGATAACTTTCTCAAGCTTGTTTCTTGTAGGCAACAGACCTCCGCCTACGGCGTCGGTCTGTTTCCAAGCAACAAGCTTTCGAAATCTGCCATAAAATTTTTTCGAACAATTATCAATGTCCTTGGGTTATTACTACTGATAATCTCCCTTCAATATGTGTTAAATAATGCGAGGGAAGCATTGAAAATATTTTGACATAATAAGAAGTGACAGCAAAACTTCTGCATTGTTGAACGTTGGTAACTTCTATTTTCACAAATAATGTTTGTAGATAATGAATATTGAATGGAAATAATATAGGAAGTAAAATAATATGAGAATTTTCAAAAAAAAGTCTCTAATATTTTAGGTAAAGCATACATCTGGCACACTTTTGATTGTTTTGGTTGTTCAAAGCAAATTGTTCAGGCCAGCCGCTCCACCACCCGCACCATAAGCATGTAAAATAAATCTTGGTGGATTATAAAATAATTGACAGTTGACATAAGATGGATCTAATTCATTATAAGTAAGAGCAGAATTGAAAATGACGAATTTCCATTTTTCCTCAAATTAAAAGTTAAATCTTTCCGGAGTGCTCTCCACATTGTCAAAAAGGAGTAGACTTGCAAATTTCCACTGTGTTCACTTTAAGATTTTGCGCTGTATATTGCTATGTCACTGAGTTCATAATTTTTTAATAGATAGGGTATATAATAGTGAAGGAGGAGAACTGTGAAGGCGGTCCCTTTGAAGCTTTGTTGGACGATCAGTTGACCTTGACTGCGTATAACGTAATTCCAATTTGCGCTTTGCTTCACTTGACGCTAACTGGGTAGAACCGGTGTGAAGTTATTTCTTGGCAAATCTCTGTTCCTCGTTCTGCTCTGGACATTTCAAGATAGCTACCACGGTCTAACAAAACTCCCGGGAGTTATCCAACTATTTCTATCTCTATGCTATGAGGTATATAATTGCTTGTGTGATTTAGCTCTCCAAACGGTTGGTTTATTGGTCCAAAACATACGAAGTTTGACTTTTTCCAGTCTATACTGAGTATTAAATTGAAAAATATATATTTTCGGTTTTTTGCTGATAATTTTCGTCAATTTACCGAAGGATAATGTTTTGAATAGTAAATGGAATACTTTGCAGGCTTGGTGAAAATGTTGCGAGACAAACGAATCAAAAGACTCGAGAAAACAGGATCCCATTGAGAATAGTTGAGCTGTCATCGCGTTGAATATTATGACACCACTTCCATAATGAAGCTGCTAAGAGTTATTTTGGTAACGATGAATGATTGAGATTACTATTATCATTATTACAGTTAGTGTAATTTAAAAGGTATCTGAGTGGTTTCATCTAGGAAAAGTTTTTTAAGGATTTGGAAGAGAATATATTTCGATATAAATTCCAATAAGTGAGTGGAGATCGATTAATTTTGGAGAAAAAAATAATTCATCAGTTTTAAAAAGTTACAATAGTCAGGGTGGGGCAATCTTCTGACATCGGAGGATTACATTGTTGTGGTGAGAGATAGAACTCCATAGTTTTGTGTGAGCTAATACAGTTACTTAGGGCACATTTTGAAAATACTTTCGATTCCACAGGGTGTTCCAAAACCACGTAGCAGCACAAACTTTCATTTTTTTAAATAGAACGTACTATATTTTGTTTAAGAATCGAAAAGATACCACCGAGAGCGTTAGAAAAATATAGCACTCTAATATATTATAAGGGTGTTTTACAAAGATATGGCCAATTATTAGCAAAAAAGACCTCCTCTTTAACACTCTGCAGAACAGTAAATTAAAATAAATCAACAGGTCTTTGTGTTCAAATGTCATACACATATCATTGGCTGTGCTCAGTATTAATTACTTTTTTCATCAGTGGCTTCTTTAATACAGGGTGAAACAAAACGCAAATTTAGCAATATCTCAAAATTTTTAAATAAATCACCCTATAAGTCTTTTTACAATTTGTTAGTACAATTAATAAACTTTCAAACGATGTAGTAAACTTAGGGCATTAGTTAATGGAAAATCGTAGATATTTTATGATAATGGTCAAAAACAATTATTTTACATAGACAAATTGAATGGTATCAAATTTTTACATGCAACATCTTGTGAATTTTAACATTTCTAAGGCATGAATTCTAATCGTAATTTTGGATGCATCTAAAATATCTTTGACTTCTACTCTTACCATTAGAGGAAGGAAAGAAGGAATTATGTTGGGAGAAATATATTTGTTTACTGTAAGTAGGCTAATGTCATTATAGTAGGTACTAATAAATATAAAAGCAGTTTGTAGTCTTTACGAAATAATTACTCAAGTCACCACAAACAGTATATCTTAGTTATGTAAAATGCAAGCTTGTAATTCGTTTTCCAACTTTTTCTATTTTTGAAAAACTAACAATTATGAAAACCAACATTATAAGAACACTCACATTTACATAAATGAACATTGACATTCTATAAAAAGTATGGTAGTTTATGCTAAGTGTTCAAAATGGCGATCATTTACTTCCATACAATTCTTTTCAAAAACGAGGATCTTACTCTTTCCAACATAGCTGGAGTTATTGTGGAAAATGCGTTACGTTTTATACACAAGTTGCTTGATGTATCCCCATAAAAAGAAATCCATCGGTGTGAGATCTGAGATCGAGGAGGCCACGAAATTGGTCCACCACGTCCTATCCACCTGTCGGTAAAATTTCTGATATACAGATGCTCCATCGCTTGTTGGAACCACAAGTTAACTATTGTGTTTGAATCAACCTCCTAAACACAAACGAAGAATACAGCAATATCTCTTTGACATTTATTAGTAGATACTATTTTGATAGTAGCCCACTTGATATAATCAAAAATATGGCTTGATTATGTTTCGCCCATTCTCAAACAAGCCTATAATAACAATTCTTGAAAGTGAAACATGAATAAATATGAAATTTTTGGTAATTCCAGGTAGGTACCTACGGTATTAGCAAATATTTTATTTCATTGATTAGATATTGTGGATGCATCCAAAATTACGATTAAAATATATGCCTCAGAAATGTTAAAATTTACAAGAGGTTGCATGTAAAAATTTAATACCATTTAATTTGTGTATGTAAAATACTTGCTTTGACCATTATCATAAAATATCTACGATTTTCCATTAACTAATGCTCTAAGCTTACTACATCGTTTGAAAGTTTATTAATTGTACTAACAAATTGTAAAAAGACTTATAGGGTGATTCATTTAAAAAATTTGAGATATTGCTTGATTTGCGTTTTGTTTCACCCTGTATTAAAAGAGCCACCGATGAAAAAAGTAATTAATACTGAGCACAGCCAATGATGTGTGTATGACATTTGGATACAGAGACCTGTTGATTTATTCAAATTTACTGTTTTGCAGAGTATTAAAGAGGAGGTCTTTTTTGCTAATAATTGGCCATATCTTTGTAAAACACCCTTATAATATATTAGAGAGCTATATTTTTGTAACGCTCTCGGTGAGATCTTCTCGATTCTTAAACAAAATATAGTACGTTCCATTAAAAAAAGTGTGGGTTTGTGCTGCTACGTGGTTTTGGAACACCCTGTAGAATCGAAAGTATTTTCAAAATATGCTCTCAGTAACTGTATTAGCTCACACAAAACTATAAAGCTCTATCTATCACCACAACGATGTAATCCTCCGATGTCAGAAGATTGCCCCTCCCTGTATATATTCCTTCCATACATGAGTATGTCCCGGAAATATTTTGATTAAATTTCCTGTGTGTTTAGAATTGAGGATGGTTCAGATTCACAATTGGTCCCTGTAGATGGCGCTGCGATCGGTCTCATACTGAACGCTCCCTTAACGATTGATTCGATTTTGATGACATTTTTTGTGTGCATTTTAGTGCGTAACTGGATTGTTCAGATTTATAAAAACAAATTTACTTTCCTGAAAAATCAGGAGAGAATTCAGGGTAGGAGATTTTCATGGAAACATATTCCTTTTATCAGAAAATTCACAATACCATCCCATATTTCTACCCAAAATATTTAACAATGTGATATTTTATAATCAAAATGAATAATTGACAAGATTTGTATAATGTGAAAAGAAGTAAGCACACGACCAACGTCTGTCGGGTCCTCTGGTTAATTATGGCCAAAATTATGAACATTACCTAAAATGTTACTTTTGTTTTCCTGGCAATGACTCATAACTCCAACATCAAATAGTGGGTTAATTAGAGACGAGACAGTGTCATTCACATTTATAACATCAACCAGTCTTCCAAATACGTTATATTATTCGAAAGGGTTTTCGGAAATTTGACTTTTTTTCACACCCTCAAGCCCTTATCCACAGGAAAAAGTCACTACCCTCCGACATGTGTCATTTTCCCTATTCCCCAAGGTGAATAAATTATATACAGGGAAAACAGAATGGCGTTCATTATAACATCTTTTGTGAAACCTCATTCTGCTGCCTGAATGTTACTGTTCCGTTCAAGGGTTCTGTCTAATTTATTTTATTTTTCCCCACGCAAATGGATAATTTTATCGAAGCATCTTTTTTGATAGTAGTCGGTGAGTGATGGATAAGCCAGGAGAAGTATATTCATATACAGGGTGGGGCAATCTTCTGACATCGGAGGATTACATCGTTATGGTGAGAGATAGAACTTTATAGTTTTGTGAGAGCTAATACAGTTACTGAGGGCACATTTTGAAAATAATTTCGATTCTACGGGGTGTTCCAAAACCACGTAGCAGCACAAACTTACATTTTTTTAAATGGAACGTACTATATTTTGTTCAAGAATCGGAAAGATCTCACCGAGAGCGTAACAAAAATATAGCACTCTAATATATTATAAGAGTGTTTTACAAAGATATGGCCAATTATTAGCAAAAAAGACCTCCTCTTTAACACTCTGCAGAACAGTAAATTAAAATAAATCAACAGGTCTTTGTGTTCAAATGTCGTACAGACATCATTGGCTGTGCTCAGTATTAATTTTTTTTTTCATCGGTGGCTTCTTTAATACAGGGTGAAACAAAACGCAAATCAAGCAATATCTCAAAATTTTCAAATGAATCACCCTGTAAGTCTTTTTACAATTTTTTAGTACAATTAATAAACTTTCAAACGATGTAGTAAACTTAGGGCATTAGTTAATGGAAAATCGTAGATATTTCATGATAATGGTCAAAAACAAGTATTTTACGTACACAAATAAAATGGTATTAAATTTTTACATGCAACCTCTTGTAAATTTTAACATTTCTAAGGCATATATTTTAATCGTAATTTTGGATGCATCTACAATATCTAATCAATGAAATAAAATATTTGCTAATACCGTAGGTACCTGGAATTACCAAAAATTTCATATTTATTCATGTTTCACTTTCAAGAATTGTTATTATAGGTTTGTTTGAGAATGGGCGAAACATAATCAAGCCATATTTTTGATTATATCAAGTGGGCTACTATCAAAATAGTATCTACTAATAAATGTCAAAGAAATATTGCTGTATTCTTCGTTTGTGTTTAGGAAGTTGATTCAAACACAATAGTTAATTTGTGGTTCCAACAAGATGGAGCATCTGTATATCATAAATTTTACCGACAGGTGGATAGGACGTGGTGGACCAATTTCGTGGCCTCCTCGGTCCCCAGATCTCACACCGATGGATTTCTTTTTATGGGGATACATCAAGCAACTTGTGTATGAAACGTAACGCATTTTCCACAATATGTCCAGCTATGTTGGAAGGAGTAAGATCCTCGTTTTTGAAAAGAATTGTATGGAAGTAAATGATCGCCATTTTGAACACTTAGCATAAACTACTATACTTTTTATAGAATGTCAATGTTCATTTATGTAAATGTGAATGTTCTTATAATGTTGGTTTTCATAATTGTTAGTTTCTCAAAAATAGAAAGAGTTGGGAAATAAAATACAAGCTTGCATTTTACATAACTAAAATATACTGTTTGTGATGTATACAGTAATTATTAAAGACTACAAACTGCTTTTATATTTATTAGTACTATAATGACATTAGCCTACTTACAGTAAACAAAAATATTTCTTCCAACATAATTCCTTCTTTCCTTCCTCTAATGGTAAGAGTAGAAGTCAAAGATATTTTAGATGCATCCAAAATTACGATTAGAATTAATGCCTTAGAAATGTTAAAATTCACAAGATGGTGCATGTAAAAATGTAATACCATTTAATTTGTGTATGTAAAATACTTGTTTTTGTCCATTATCATAAAATATCTACGATTTTCCATTAACTAATGCCCTAAGTTTACTACATCGTTTGAAAGTTTATTAATTGTACTAACAAATTGTAAAAAGACTTATAGGGTGATTCATTTAAAAATTTTGAGATATTGCTTGATTTACGTTTTGTTTCACCCTGTATTGAAGAAGCCACAGATGAAAAAAGTAATAAATACTGAGCACAGCCAATGATGTGTGTATGGAATTTGAACACAAAGACCTGTTGATTTATTTTAATTTACTGTTCCGCAGAGTGTTAAAGAGGAGGTCTTTTTTGCTAATAATTGGCCATATCTTTGTAAAACACCCTTATAATATATTAGAGTGCTATATTTTTGTGACGCTCTCGGTGAGATCTTTTCGATTCTCAAAGAAAATATATTACGTTCCATTGAAAAAAATGTAAGTTTGTGCTGCTACGTGGTTTTGGAACACCCTGTAGAATCGAAAGTATTTTCAAAATGTGCTCTCAGTAACTGTATTAGCTCAAACAAAACTATAAAGTTCTATCTATCACCACAACGATGTAATCCTCCGATGTCAGAAGATTGCCCCACCCTGTATATTTGTCGTTAATAAAATGTTGGTAATGAAATACAGGGTGTTTATAAACTCTCCTCCCAAACGTAAATTACAGATATTAGATGTGATTTTATGTCCATCTAACCTAATTCGTTTTCATCCAAAAGTTCCTCTTAATGGAGCTAGTGTCTTTTGGAGTTGATGCTAGATGAACTGGCAAGAAAAGGGACTTTTTTTCATCTTATAATTGGATAAAGTCTATGATGCGGCAAGAGAAATGTAGTTACTATAATTAAGAATTGTGTATAATAAAACCCAGATTCTTATATCAGAAATATGAAACTTTTTCTTCCGGAATAAAAACGGTACACTCTTTCATATTTTTTTCTCCGTTTATATGTTTAAAACCACCCCAAAACTATAAAACGTCGTGGGTTCCTTCCCCTATTTATTTGATTTCCCAGATTCACGTACAGCATGGGAGAGAATATTGTCTGATATTACTTTAAATGAGTCTCGCTTTGTTTTATTCGTCACGGGTGTATGGACACATATTTTCATGACCGTGTCTTCTGTAACGACGACGTGAAATAATCGGAAAATTACATCGAATTATTTTTTTTTTGTTATAAAGCGCTGTCCTGGAAATAGAAACCTAATTGATAGGTTTATTTTTAAGCTTTCCACATTAGTTTATTTTCTACGGCCTATATAGTATGGAGGATGTTCCTATATTTCACGCTATACTACAAATAACTCTTGTTCCCTGACAAATTAGTTACATTTATAAGCTATTGGAATAAAAGGTGTGAGTGGAAATGAAAATTCATCATGAAACAAAAACGATGCTATTCTCAAAATCAAGCCCATTTCTTCTCGTACATCTATACAAACTGCACGATAGATAGGTAATGATTTTGTGGAATATGGCTCTATTGATACATTATTATCATTATCAGAGACACAATCACTGTCTCAGTCTTAGTCATAAGTATTGCCGACAAATAACAGATCACAGACGGTAATACCGCCATTTCAGGAAGGGGAGACGGAGGTAATCTCTTCCAGACTCATTTTTCATTAAAATGAAACAACAAAAGCTGAAGGGAAACACATAAAAAGAATTTTCACCCAGTCATGTCTCAAATAGCAATCTTCACGCAGATCTACGTTCAGTAAACTATGAAAAAGCTGCAATTCCCCATTCCCGACTATATGCATAAACATTGTGAATTAACAGCCAGCTGTCTTGAAATTATGAGGTTCTATGTTATAATTTTGACATTTTCTCAGTTATATCCACCACAAGATTCCATGATCCACATTTTAAACCTAAGTACGAATATTATCACATGAAAGTAAACAAAAACTGAATATTCCAAATCAAATGTTTGATGAACATATGACTTTGGACGTGTTCAGCAAGGCTCAACTTCAACCATTGAGCACAAAAGTGTGCTGACAGTCAAAAGCTAAGTTCCGATTGAACGCAGTAATTCAAAACGAAATTTCTTAGTCCAAGATCCCAGGGCCACCAGACGTCACGTATTTTCTTAGTCCAAGATCCCAGGGCCACCAGACGTCACGTATTTTCTGACGAAGGAAATGTGGACGATTGGGTAGTGTTAGTATGTACTAAGAACACATGCCTACCTGCTAGCTTGCTTAGACGGCCAATTTTCAGGTATCAGGTAATCAAGGTACATAAAAACATTACTTACCTCACGTAAATTCTCCGAGCTGAATTTCACATATATTTCAGGCAATATCCTTAAAAATAAGTCGCTAATACTCCCAGACACTTTCCTTCGACCATATTGCTTTGCAGACGCTTTAAAGCTCTCAAAATAATTACTTTTGTCCACGACCACCTAATAATAAGTCAATATTTTGCCTCCTAACTAAAGGTATATGGTACCCATATATCAACTGTCGTGAATTATGGCTCATAATACACTGTAGTGTATTATGGTTCATAATTATTCACGACTAGAAATGGGGGTACAATATGAAAAACTATTAAATCTGTGTATTTTGTTCAGGAAATTTGTTTCTGACATATATCGTATCTATAAAATATTGTAATTTTTAGTATTGATACTTTTCCTAACGATATTTTCTGATATTAAGTATTTTGAAACAATATATTTATAACGGTACGTTGTATTGATACTTTCTACAGTATCGCCCATCTCTATATATGTCAAATTATTTGAAGTAGCTGCCACAACATTTTGTGGTTAGTAATATGCCAAATCCCTACTGACTTTTATTTATTAATAAATAAATTAAGTGTCGTGGACAAAGTATAGTATTCTACTCGCAATTTATGGCCATAATTCACTTGGGTGACTTGCGCCCCTCGCCTGCGGCTCGTGACGCAAACGTCACCCATCGTGAATTATGGCTATCATAAATTGCTCGTTTAATAATATACTAAACTTCACGTAAATTTTGATGCTCCATTTTTATATATATGTCCATCAGACAACTATTTTAAAACCTTTTACAAAAAGACAGACCGATCCAAGTGGCCAATCATCCCCTGAACTCAATTTTAATGCCTCCGTGGGTAGGAGCGCGAGGGCATTATCCACGCGCATCGTCCACATTTCCTTCGTCAGAAAATACGTGACGTCTGGTGACCCTGGGATCTTACTCTATCTTGTAATGTTTGTGAAACGCATTGAAGTTATATAATTTGGAGAGAGAGAAAAAGTATCAAGCTGGTTTTTGGTTTATGAACAAGTGTTATTCAATTTCAACGGGAGCTCTGTGTGGTAAGGTGCGGCGTAGGTTGCTTATCACAGCGTCCTGTATAAAAGACACTCTCAAAGATACAAAAGTATCCGCAAACACCACAATGATAAGCAAAGCTTTAATTCCCAATTAACATGATGAACAAAAACTCCAGGAATGTCTCTGTACTCCACCTATTCATATTAGTCTGGTAAATTATAAAAATAATAGTCCATTGAAATGTTACATTTTTTAGGCCGACATCTTGAAAATAGGGGTTGAAATGGTTCTTACGATGTATCTCTTAAACTATTTATTCGATGAAAGAAATTTGTCAACATTTTTTGTTGTAAATTAAATTCTCTACAACTTAGATCCAGTAACTTTTTGTCGTAGAACTATAAATAAAAAAGTTATAAGCGAAAATCTTCAGAAATTCGAGAAGAAAATTTATATTTTTCGATGTAACTTTTTTTTTATCATTTTACGAAAAAATGATATCCGACCATTTTTGTAGATCGTTTTTTGAGAAACAACTTTCATTCGCATCATTTTTTCATTAAGTCAATAGCTAAGGTTTTACAGCGCTCCGAAGTGAGTACTATTTGTAAGTACCTACTCATAACTGTACCTATATTATTCGTGTGTACTAATAATATGTCATCAGTTATTGTTTTTTTTTCTTATTTTGTTAATATAATTTTTTCAATGATAAATTTTGCAATATTATTAAAAATTAATTATTGACTCTGTTTCACTCCATAACAGGATTTAACAATTATTGATTTTTAAAATAATTTTAAATCTGATGGCCGTTACCGAGAATACTGTTCAGCTCCTTACAATATCGGTAAAATAAAATTTGTGAAGACGCTGGAGAAACATTTAGAGTTTGCAAGTGGAACGGCTTAGTTTCTCAACAAGAGAGTTGACCCTGCTTTGCTCACTACAATTGGTGAAAGTTTTTTCATCTCTTTATACGGTGGTAATAAAGATGATAATTCTCTTGACAGCCTAACATACAAACAATTCGCCAAGGCAGTGACAAAAAGTACATTTAACTTATCTTCACTACCTCCAACACAAGACACAGCTCGCTTTCATACTTTCCGAGTCTACCATCAAGTCCAGTCGTGGCTTGGTAATTATAATCACCTTGAGACTGGGGCTGGAAAAAATGTGGGAAATTATTGAAGCTAGTGCAGAACTCTAAACCTCCAGCACCCCCTGAGATTCTGAAATTGATCTTTTGCAAATTAAAAGGAAGCTGTGGAGCGATGTGTGGATGTCGAAAAGCAGGACTGAAATGTTCTGCAGTGTGCTTCCATTGTTCTGGAGAGACTTGCAGCAACGTAATGGAACTCTCAGAATTAATAAATGAAAATGACTTTGATGATGAACCGCCAACATTAACACCCCTTCCTTCTCCAGTTCTCCCACTGGTATTTAATCCAGAAAGCCGATCAGATGCTGAGGACGGAGTAGTTCTAATTTAGAAAATCACCGTGGATTATGCCTATTGGGGATACCACGTAAAAAAAACACGCCTCTAGACTCTACCTTGTGGGTGGTGGAAAAGATTAGTTATTAATAATATTACAAAATTTTTAATTAAAAAAGTTAATAACAAAAAAAAACTAACCTAACCAGAAATGGTCAGATATAATTTTTTCGTAAAATGAAAAAAAAAGTTCGAAAAATATAAATTTTTTTCTCGAATTTTTGAAGATTTTCGCTTATAACTTTTTTATTTATAGTTTTATGACAAAAAGTTACTGGACCAAAGTTGTAGAGAATTTAATTTGCAACAAAAAATGTTGACAAATTTTTTTCAACAAATAAATAGTTCAAGAGATATATCGTAAAAACCATTTCAACCCCTATTTTCAAGATGGCTGCCGTGGGACAAGGTGGCGACCCCACAAACTTGGTTTTAGCTTTACACTCACCCCCCCTACACATCAAAAAAATAAAATTGCGTCTCTAAAAAACGCAACCCCAAATGTAACTTTTCAATGTAACTTTTAACGATGTAACCTCCAAGATGGTCTTTTTCACCAACATTTACTGATACAATTTTTCAAACAAAGCGGTCTGAAAGTTGATTTTGACGTTCAATATTTATCGACAGGGGTCTACTAACTTGTTATAAACAAAACTTGAAAGACAACACTTGTGGATATACAGTGTGTAAAAGCCAAATGGAATAAATTCATTATTTCG
>CAJUYG010004991.1:0-15060 GCA_910591675.1 Galerucella calmariensis | reverse complement strand
CTGGAACCAAACATTTTCATTCGGTAAGCTAGGATCTATTGCGTTGGGATATAAGTTTGCCAACGCAGGAATAACTTCATTTCTAAGCATATTTAAATATTTTTCAGCTGTCAAATTTCCATCTATAAATATAGGACCCATAATATGGTCGCCTATGATACCGGCCCAAACGTTCACCTTTTGAGGGTACTGAGTATGTGTCTCACGCATTCAATTAGGATTGTCTGCTGACTAATATCTACATGGTTGCCAGACGTACTTACGGCATTAAATGGGGACTAAGACCCAGCATGGTACACTGGCTATACAAAATGGTTGTCATTCCCAGGATAACATATGCATCTTTGGTATGGTGGCCAAAGACCAGACAATCCTCTGCTATGCTAAAACTAAGCAAGGTGCAAAGACTTGCATGCACTGGCATTACAGGGGCAATGAGGACTACTCCTACAGCGGCGCTGGAAACAATGCTAGACCTTCCTCCACTACATTATGTCATAATGTGTGAAGCAAGGGCAGCACTAACCCGACTGGAAAAAGCACTAGACCATGATGTGGCACATGGGAGAGGACACACAGAGATAAGGCAGGTGGGTGATGACATTTTCAAAATGCCAACAGACCAAATAACTACCAAATATATCTTTCGCAAGAACTTCGAGATTGTCATCAAAGATCGAAAGGAGCTTGAGGAAGAGAACGCACCACCACTTAGTAGAGCGAATGAACTGATCTGGTATACAGACGGATCTAAAAATGAACTCGGCACCGGAGCGGGCATATACAGCAAGACGAGCAAATATGAAGGAATCGTCTCGCTAGGAAAATACGCCTCTGTATTCCAAGCAGAGGTTTATGCAATACTTGCGTGTGCAAGGGCTAACAGTATGAGAGCCTACAACAACAGGCAGATCAGGATCTACAGCGACAGCCAAGCCGCCCTTAAAGCACTTCAGAGCTATAGGGTGACATCTCGGCTAGTATGGGAATGCGGCGAAGAACTTAGAAGACTGGCGACTCGGAACAGTGTAACACTGGAGTGGGTACCAGGTCATAAAGGAATCGCAGGCAATGAAAAAGCTGACGAACTCGCAAGAGTAGGATCGTCAACTCTGATGAACGAACCCGAACCTGCTGTGGGCATCCCCAGATGCTTAACCAGGTCATGGTTAAAAGGGTGGTTGAAAGAACAACACAAGAAATACTGGAAGAATACGACTGGGCAAATACATGGGAAGAAATTCATAAAAGAACCATCAGAAAAAGTAAAGAAAGAACTGCTCTCAATGAGCAGGAACAAACTGCGCACCACTACGGGGCTACTTACGGGACACTTTCCCACAAAGGAGCACCTAAACAAAATAGGGCTGTACAACGGAGACCTTACATGCAGAAGATGCAAAAAGGATACCGAAACAGCTCTGCATATACTATGCAACTGTGAGTCGCTGGACCACAGAAGGCAGAAACTCTATGGTAGAACCCAAATGACTCCAGAAGACTTCTACAATCAACCAGCTAAGAACCTGTATGAGCTAATACAGGGAACGGATTGGCTGAATAGGTTGTAGTCAGAACACTAGGAGTATCCACAATAAGCCCAGGAGGCTGAGGTGGTACCGGCGAAAGGACGGCTCCGAAGGGAAAAAAAAAATATATCTACAGTTCTGTCGGTTTACCTCCCCATTCAATGTGAATGTTGATTCGTCAGAAAAAAGGATGGTACCAAGAGCTATCTCATTTCTGTTCAGCTTATTCATCAATCTTTCGCAGAAATCCATTCTACGATCTGGATCGTTTTCTGCACAAAAGTTAATTTGTAGTGATGAAGTTCTTCTTTGTGAAGACATTTTAGAACAGTTGTATGACTAACATTATTTTTCACGGGCAATTTGACGTGTACTTGAAGTTGGATTCTCTTCGCCTCTTAACAAAATATCCACTTTCACATCATCTTCAACGAAGTGTGGTTTTCTTCTCAATGGTTTGACATGTCCAAGTTCTCTGAATTGTGCATGAATTTCAGACACAGTACTTTGTGAAATATTAGGCAATTCGGGATACCTGTGATTAAATAAGTTTGCCACTTCAACTTGACTTCTGCAGTTATCCCCGTACCCGATCATCATTAAAATCTCAATTCGGTGGGACTCAGTTAAATATTTCATTGTTATGTCGACAAGGAAAGAGTGTTTGACAAATATTTTACTTCTTCAGTATAAACTCTCAACACATCAACAACTGACAGAATACAAAACAATCTACATTATTTACCGATTTAAAACAATCCACATTATTTACCGATTCTTTCTAATTTTTGGCGTTTTGAGGCAATTTCTATGTATTTATGATAAAATTATAAAACTTCACCCTGTATAATTCATGATTGACTATACATTATTTAGTTTGTTGGAATCGGTTCATTAAGAGGATTTCAAAAATATGCAAATATACAGGGTGTTTCATCAAAAAAAAACACCGACTATGGCATACTTGCGTGAATCACCCTGTACATTTAAATTTATGTTCACATAACGCACAACTCAATTCAAAAGTTGATGTGTCTCGGCATTTTTTATAATTTTCTGAAATAATGACATAAAGAATTTTATTCCATAAGTGGTTTTCACTCTGTATAAATATTTCTATATATGCCTAATCAACCTTGAAACTACAGTCTAAGCCGTTGATACTAATCGTGATACTATTATGAAGTTTTGTTAATCTGAAATTTCTATATTGAGCTAATCAGTTCGTTTCGGCTGCATTCATGGAACTGATTTCGCTTCAACTTCACGCCATTTGTCAGTGAAAATGTAGTACTATGAGAAAAATTGGAATTATTATCAACAGTGTGAGGAAAGTCAATTTCAAGCAGTCTAAAATTGACAAATTGTTGAATTCCGGTTATTAGAACCAAAGTAATCTAATCTTCAGAAAAAACGTTTGAAAATGTAAACGGAGAAAGACATGCAATTTTGGCAGTTCTGTTGTGTATTTGATCAATTCTCGTAATCCTTCATTAAAACTGAACAATTTTATTCATAACTTCCAAAAAGAATGTGATTTTCAAAGACAATTTAAAATATAGCCTTCACGTTGGTGAAAGAAAGGTGTCTTCAACAAGGTCAAATCGGTAAAAATCGATTAAGCAAAACCGGAATCACTGGCGGCTTTTTCTAACAAGCCTCTCACTTTTCCTCGCCACTTATTTTATGGGATGTAATGAATCAGGAATATCAAAAAATCAGAAATTAGCATATCATGCTTATTGGAACTTTGGTTCTTCACGTCAGGTTATGTTTGAGAGACCAGGGATCGCGACGCAAAAGATCTGACCGTTACGTTACGTTACGCTACGTTATGTTACGTTGCTTCGTTATGTGCCTTGCTTGCGTGCTTGTGCTCTCTTCTTAGTCTCTCTCTCGTTTACGAAGCAGCGATTCATATGCTCCGGCCGGGATTCGAACCCGGGCCACCCGCATAGAAGGCGAGCATTCTACCACTTAACCACCGATGCTATATTAAAATTCTATGCAAAGCTGGTATTCGCAGTGCTGGTGATCTACTTGAATTTGTTCGGATAAATTCCTACTATTATTTCCATAATTTTTTTTTTTCGCGATTGATCTTTTTTGTTCATTTCGAAGAAATTTTAGTTATTTTATTCGGAATTTATTTCAATACGATCGCGCAAAAAATGGTATAAGCACCTCCAACGTTGAGGGTAATTACAACGTTTGTATGTAGATTCCTCTCGTAAAATTGGACAAAATGATGTCTAGCACATTTACTTTTCGAAATACAGGGTGTTGAAATTTTGAAAACTTGAATGTTTTAATTCGATAACTTTAAAATGGATGGATAAATTGATTTGACATTAGACAGGTTGTTTTTAAATGTGAAAGGGCATATTTTGAAAGAAATAGTAGTTTGTGCAACTAGTGTGGATATGATGGTCATATCGCACGAGGACGAAGTTTGAGCACGACGCCATAGGCGGAATGCTCAATCGTTCGAGTGCGATATGGACAAACCACACGAGTCGAGCAGCATATTTTGTCTACGACCCACTCAAGAAAAAATCTAAAAAATAAAAATTTCTATAAACTGTAATATAACTTCAGATTAAAAATTTAACAATTCAATTTTACATTTCCACTATTTTTTTGTGGTAAACGTACATTTCTTGAATGTCCAATTTGTATAATGCTACGGTTTCCCTTTTTAAATATACGATGCTGTTATAAGTAGATGTTGCCAGTCGGACTCCCTCATGAAGGGTACCGTACCATTATAATAATGAATATTCTGCTAAATATTCCAAACGTCTACCTGTTGTCGTTATTAATATCAAGCAGAATAATTATTGAAAAATAAAATTAACAATAAAAAAAACTTCTTCACGGGGAATCGAACCCGGGTCTACCGCGTAAGAGTCTGTTTTGATTACGTGTCCCGCGACACGTTCTACCTTTTTTTTGATTGTTTTAGTCATGATTATGAATGAAGTTATTTTGTGAAATCTCTCCCCCTGAATTTGTTTCATTGAATTAAGCAGTCTGGCGGTGGTCCTACAAGTCTCTCTCGAGTGCACCATTTTTTCTTCTAAAGCTCAACAATCCGATGCAGAGATAATCAGATGCAAAGATCTGCCCACAGTCGATCCTTTTCTTCCCCGTGGCACAATTATAGTGATGTGGTTGAGATATTTGAAATGAATCTAAGCTACAGTCATAACGTATATTTAGATTTGAACGTAACTCCATAAATGGACCATACTATAAATGTATGGTGTTGATATTTCAAGTTAAATGTAGTGGAAGTTTTGTTTCAATTCCAATTTCATTTGAACATTTTTTTATGCTACTTTTCACAGATGGTAACAATGTACACACATTTGTGACATGTGAGAAGTATACACAAACGGGAACTTTTACACAATTCATCATCATACATCACAGAAAACGTCCTTCATCCACTATTAAGTTACCGATCAGGTTCAATGGTATGCAGTGGCGTGAGCGGTAGTTTTTCACGAAAAAAATCGAAACCTCACTAGGCTCTCCTAGTCTAGTCAACATGTGTCTTTTAGCTCAAACCGCTTCGGAAAATCATGATCGAGGTGTCTTCGATTAACAATTTTTCAAATTTTCCAGTGGAAAGGTATCCTATAGCTTTTGTAAAAAAGCTTCATGAGAGGAAAAAAATTCCAGAATTATAGTTTAACAATTATTGCACTTCCAATGTTATGAGCTCGTGCTAAGAAAATCGCGATAAAAAATTTAAGTCGGCGTGTTATTGTTCATTGATCTATCCTGTAGGTGCCTGAATTTTTCCAGCTCTCAATTTTCATATTTAATGAGTTTAAATAATATTTATCGCCAACCGTCAGTAAAACCGTCAATTATCAGATTGATTTCCGGAAGTAAACAAACAGTTTACATATGCGTCTGGTAAAATGACATATGCGTCTGGTGAAGTGACATATGCGTCTGGTAAAGTATTTTGACTTTGACATTACTCGAAAATCATCATCTGCCAGTGTCACGCTTCTCCCTATTATGGCTCGATAATAGTTTTCTTGCGATTTATTTATAACAAATTATTGTTGGAACTCCTTTGACTTCAAGAATTAATTTTCATAATGCTTCAGGGTGTACCTTCAATTTAAATATAACAAATAATAGGTAGATTTGTTCTATATGTGCTGTTTACTTTGTCATAATAAAATGCAATGAAATATACCTCAGATTTTTATATTCTGAATTCTGAGCAATTGGCGATAAAATTGTGTATGCACCACGTCAGTAAAGTGTCTTTATCGGACTCGCCTGTTATGCGCCTCGCTTCGCTCGTCTCATAATTTCAGACTCGTCCGATAAAGAATCACTTTACTGCCTTGGTACATAAATAACTATTTCTCATTAAAGGTCCGAAGTAGCGGAGCTCACGCAAGCAAGAGTTTCCGTTTTCGGCCGTATTTCCAACCCCCTGGCAAAATTGATAATATTGGTTTTATATTTTCGTGAGGTACGACTTTTTAAAGGAAATTCCTTCCTATTGTTTAATATGTTTCCAAACTCCAAAAATTTTGATTAATTTTTGAGATATCAGCAAAACACCAAACTCCTTTTCCCTTTCACTAAATTGCTTATAACTTTGGTACTTGTTGATAGCGCCACTACAAATTTTCCAGAAAGTTTTTAGATCTGATAACGAATCGAATGACATATCGATCCTAATTTACCCAGGCGGGTTAAATATGTTGACCTAGAAGGCGCATGTTGACTAGACTATCCCTATCTTCTTCAACCTACTCCTTGGTAGTTCAATAGCTGCCCCAGCGTGTCCATCAGTCCATCCCTTTAGTAGAAGGATTGTCTAGAACCCTGCAGAGCATTCCAATGAGCGAGGTGCTGGTTCCTCAGCCACTTCCTCGTCTCCTTGCGTATTATTTGTTTTGTTAGGCCGAGGGTCGGGCCTGGGTCGCAGAAAGGAGCTGCCGCCCCTTCCGCAGCCAGTGCATCCGCCATTTCGTTGCCTTTAAAACCAGAGTGGGCCGGAATCCATTCTAGCCGCACTGCGTTCCGACTTGCAAGATCAGCAAGTCGTTCTCCACATTCGTCAGCAAGTCCTGAGTTGATGGTATACCCACTCAGGGCTTCAATTGCTACCTGATTGTCGGTGTATATGGTTATGCGTCGATCCACTTAACCTCTGTCATAGCCATATTAATTTTGTTCGGGTTTAACATAATTTTGACGAATAAATTAAAGAAATACCAAAATTATTATTTCACATTTAAATATTGAAGATTTTTCAGTCCGCCTCCGGTTAGTTGTCAAAAAAATTGACGTTTTTGATTTAATAGTATTTGTTGCTTTGCAAAGTTTTTCTAAATAGCCTAAATATTTAATTTTATTAAATATTGAATTTATTGTTTAACGAGACGTTTAAGAGTTTACATGCAAAATGGTACGTACTCAAGCCGGCAAAGTAGCAGCTATCCTAATAATTGGTGAATCTAGATAGAATCTCCATGTAGCGGAACGTTTATTTAATGATACCCAGATCGCCCTATCTCGAGAACTTATTTGAGGGAGCTTCTTCAGAAGTTTGAAGCAACAGGTAGTGATCAAGATGCCAAACGATCTGGTCGACCAGCATTTAATGATGATGAAGAAATTGATATTGTTGCTAAAAATAAATTTCATGCATACAAGTGCACCACCTTTCGGATGACTACCTCGACAGAAGACTCGAATTCTGTGAATGTATGACAAATAAAATTAGTCAAAACACACATTACAAAAAAACAATTTGTTTTAGTGACGAAAGTACTTTTTGCCTCAATGGAAATGTGAATACACAAAATGTAAGGTATTGGAGTGACACAAATCCTCACACCTTTCGTGAACAGCATACCCAATTTCCAGAAATAGTCAATGTTTTGGGCAGGTATTTTGGGAAACCACATAGTTGGTCCTGTCTTCCTTAATTCAAATTTAAGTGCTGAAGTGTATCTGGAGATGTAGCCAATGTCAATGCCTTTCAAACGAGATATCACTTGCCATAAGGTCCTATTTGAAATTATTGGCCAGAGTGGCACTGTGACGTCATCTATTACTATTACGTCACCTGTTACCATTCGTAAAGGAGTTTACAACACTTTATTTCCACCCTCCAAATTTTATCAATGTAAGTGTAGCCTGTTAAAAGATACGAAAGGGGGAGGGAACTTTTGAATAGCACTGTATATTAATGTATTAGTACATTCCCACTATACCCACTATCCTCCTGTGTATTGTTGATAATTATACAGCAACGAATCTAATAACATGAGATCCGCTTGGTAGCTGGATTATCCTAGTGAATTGGAAGAAGAGGAACCACAAAGCCTACCAAGCTTAACACCATCAGATTCACTTTTGTGAGAATATTTTGAAATCGTCGGATATTATTATAAAAATGTTTATACTACTAATTGAAAAGCGAAGCCAAAAAATCATCCTCAATAACGGACTAATTAGCTTTTTGTTCTGCTTGAATTGTTGGTGAATTAATACAATGATGATTATTATGAACTTGTTTTATATTGCGAGTTTTGTGTGTAATGCTTTGTAACTGTGGAAATTTCAGTAGGTAATATAATGGAGAAGTCAAGAAAGCAACTATAGGTGCTCCGAGGGTAAACAGACCCTTAATTTAATAACGATTACCCCCACAATAGAATTTCCCTGATAATGAAGGAGACTGTTTGATCTAGCGACAATGGAAATGGCAATTAAATTGCAATTTATTATACACCTTTGGGCTACAAATCAATAAACTTGATGTGATGAGTTGCGGGAAATTTAAGTATCTTTCCGCGAAGTGAAGAATATTTTTATAGCCACACTTCCTAACCTGAATTCTTATACCTACGTCAGGAAAAAAACCCAGTGAGTCCAGGGAGAAAAATTCAGAATTTTTTTGAAATGCTACAGTATAAGACGTGCAAACAGAACATAAAGTAGCGCATACTATAATTTATTTTTTATTATACTTAACAGAAAATACTACATTTTCAACTGTTTATAAAATACAGTAAATATGACATTTTCGGAACAGCGCACGGAAATTTTTTATTTTTTCCCGATCCCTATTTCCGTGTGCGCCTAATAATAAACATAGATATCCATAATACTAGATATCCTAGTTCAACAAAAAGAAATGCAAAAGGGATTGAGCTTCAACAAGAATACGAATTGTACAATAAATATTACTATTAATAATAACGGTTCTGTCCAAACTTAATTTTCTTAGAATTACCTACTTGTATATTTTTTTTGTTAATTTGAGTTGTATGTACTTACATTTTTACTGTTTTAAAAATAAAAACTAATATTCCCGATTTTCTTAATAATTTTTTGCGATATTTTTTGTTTATGTTGATTTCAGGTACCTAAGTATAATACAAAATATCGTTCATTACTCGTCCAGAAATGGATTTTCCGTTCTTGCATGACTTCCCGTGTTCGGCAGCGCCTCACACGAGAATTTGTCACGCGCGCACGGAAAAATCCTCATTTCTGTACTGGTAATGAAATATACCATTCCACTTTTCAGTTCAATTTACTGTGTGTCTTTTCAAATTTGTTTCAAACTTTATGCCAAATCTAAGGTATGTTTTTTTTTTCAAAAAGAACACCTCATATTCTACTACTATATTGTATTGTCATCTATCATTGTGCAAGAATACAAAGTCTCAAATAAATCTGTTCGTTTAAAGTGGGTCAAAACCAATTCCAAATGAGTCGGTAGAAAGATACTTATATATTCATAACTTTGCTCAGTATATAACAAATTAAAAACAAACCATGAGACCTCAATAAGATTTGAACTCGCGATCGCTTCAACCGACTAAACCACGGCGACAGCTAGCGTAATCACTCTAGTACTGTGTGAAAATCGACTTCGAAGGAGTGAGTGACAGAGGAACAAACAAACAAGCAAGTGAGGCGTGTTGAAGCGTGTTAAAAAAATCCCATAGCAGGTCCTAATTTGTTATATTATTTCCAACTAACTGTTTTGTTGTAATGCATTTAACCGAAGATGAGAAAAATAGAAAGGAAATACAGAGAATAATGATATGGTATAGTTTGGCAACTTTATCTGAAGCTACGCGGTATCAGTCAATTGAGGAAGTGAGAGGGAAGAACACACGCACGCGCTTGCCAATAAGAAGTCAGCTTTCGATAAAAATCACCAATTATGTAATTCGGAGGGTGTGGTTATTATGGTTTCCATAAAACGCTGCCAGAGCTTGAAAAATCCCGTAACAAATTTGGAAAAGTGCTCATATTTTAAAATTAAACATTTAACATTGAAGAATTAACGTTTAATCATATTGTTGATATTTTTAATAATAAAAAGTACCTTTTCTAATTATCATCACTACATATTTAGCACTTTAGCTTTTTCATAGTTAAACGTGCCAATATCGAATGTTTTCGACTGCATCTGTTTCACGGTTTCAGATAAACTTACCAAAGTATAGGGACGCAATGCAGCAAGGTAGATTGACAATATAGGCATGATTGATTGTAAAAACTACAAACTTTCTAAAGCATTGACTTATTGTAAGCATTACAGTACTGAGTGAATATTTTTCAAGTAAAAATGTGAATACAAAATATGGCAATTCAACATCCTAGCTAAACCACCGATCACAAACTTGTGACGTCAACCTTTCGTATATCGTTCGAACTTTCATACTATTCACAGTATTTACAGATATCAGACGCCATTACTATTCTAACGTTTTGGAGCGAAAGTTGAATTTTAATTTAAGAAGGGAAATTAGTCCTTTTAAACCTCAATTTTTTCAATACAACATTTTTTCTTGCATATAGCCGAGCATAAAGCTCATCGTCTATCAATTTTTTAAAACCAGTTATGTAATAATGTAATGCAAATGTTCAACAAGATGTATTTGGTCTACAGTTCATTAACTTATTCGGTTTGTAATCTAGAACATAATCACATTCAATTAATATATTGTCATGTGGTGTGTTTATGATGGTAAGATGGTGTGTGATTTTGAATGTTCTATCTAAATACATTTATTTTAAAAGTTGAGCGCCAGTTACCTATGAATATTTTAAAATTCATTTATTTTCATTTTCATTCTATTTTTTTAGGAGACTTCCTTTTTTGGTTGAAGTATTGGTCAATTTTATATTTTTTGTCTGTTCTCAGGGAGCATAGGTGGTCGTGCCTCTTTCAACGACCTTTCAACGGATCAACCTGTACTGTGTATTTGAGGTTAAGCGTAGTCAGAAAAATAAGTTATTTGCTTAGAACATAAAACAGACAGGAAGGAGCATCTACCAAATAAGTTTGCGTCCAAGAAGGAGGTTGCAAATGGCGAATAGTCGTTTCCGTTTCGACAGTGGCGTACTGTTTGTATAGGGTATGGGATATATGAAATTTTAAAATTGTAGCTTATTGAAATGTATTGAATATAAAACTATAAGCTGTCCTATGTCCTATACAAACAATATTGTCTAGGAGCAATGAAAATACAAATATAGAAGAATACTTCTGATAATACTTTCGTTTAAACTTATTTTCACCAAAAAAACTACATAAACAAGGCATGTTCTTTTATACACCGGTAGATTGACCAATCGACCAACTGCGTTTTTATATTCATTGGTGGATTGTAGATTGAAGAAATGACGCGTTCATTGATTACTGTTCAACCAAAATTGCAAACCACTCCACCGTTGTATCGAGGTGGTGGATATCTTTGGTGGTTCACAAAATGACAGCTTAACCTCAAAAAACTAACGATTTTTTGAAGCAGTCAAAGAAATGGACGAATTAATAGAAATAAATTTAAAATGTGGTAACAAGGTATTGACGGCGCTATTAACAGCGTCAGAAATTGAAAAAAATTTCCAGTGGAACTATCAGATGAACTGCTAATAACAACAATCAACTTAGAAATAGATTGTCAGTGGTCAGATGATTTAAATAACAACTGCGTTTTTTTATGTGCCACTAATGACTCCAACATGTCGTTGCAGCGGAGACTGACGTCATTCAACCAATGGTGAATAAATGATGTAAAAAAAACGTGCCTACAATCTACGTCAGTAAACGTCAACTTCACAAATGAGTCATAATTAGGGTGTTGCAAATGGCCACTTCCGTCGCATTTTCTTATACAGCTAATGAGTGACAAGACTCCTTCCTGTCTGTTTCATGTTCTAAGGTTATTTGTTTGATTCAAATTATTTTAATAATAATGCAAAATTATCAATTCTTGTGAATAAAAGAAATCACATGTGATGGAAATCGAACTATGCTACGGTGGGATGAGGATGAAATAGATTCTATGAGGGTTAGTGCATATGAACAATGTAAAATAACCCAAAAATTATGTAATTATAAATTATGTTCTTGTTTAATTTCGATACAACAACTCGGTTGTGTTGGATTTACGGTTTAAAAATAGTTATTGTACTCACACATAATAGGTACTCTGGAGTCTATTGGATTAATACCTTGTATACTATGGAGTAGGTGCTATCTTCTAAAATATAACAAGGAAACTTCGGATAAATTTCATAATTCCTCCTACGGAATTGAGGGCTCTTCAAATGTGCAAGGAAAATGTGTAAAAGGGAATATATCTCCCACTCCAGCAGCAGGAATTTCTTTCTTACCTTCGCCGACCCTCGATAAAGTGGCTCGGTGATAAAATAGGTACAATAATTGAAAATAAGTAAGTATTCAATATTTTGGACTACTTTTCAAGGGTGCGTTCGAAAACTTGGTGTGTCGTATAAAAATTACACAGTGGCCGCTCGAAAAGTCGGAGTGTATACAAAAATAGTACGGTGCTGTAGCATTCACAAAACAGTCCAACCTATAGGAGTGAAAGTCTAATAGGATTACCTAGGATGAAAAAATGAGGTGTCAAACCCATCCACCTGAAGCGCTAGCTGCAATTGAGTTGTCGAAATAGGCAAGGCAGCTGAGGCCGGAAAACATACTAAGGGAAGAAGAATTTCAGCGATCGCAGTGGATGGTCTCATAACTATTTCATAGCGCTTTTTTTTAAAGGAAGTTTGTTTATTTGAATGACTAATGCCCGATTTCACTAACCATTTCATAAAGTCAGGTAACACCTAAAACGAATTTAGGAATTCCTAAATGCAATTTACATTTTACCACGCGCTAAGTAATACCTGAGAGTGATAATATTACGTATTTCCCATCACTTTTTGATCAATCCTGGAAGGATTGTAGGAACAGCTTTGCGAGTGAGGCCCCTTTTTGTCTCAATAACAACATATTGTGGTTCAAAATGTCTGTTGCAAACTTTGTAGGATTTATAAATCTGTTCAGCGCTCAATTTCTTCAGTTTTGGATTGCGGATAAAGGCAACCAATTGATTCAACAACAAAGGGTCATGTTTGAGAAACCTATGTAATTTTTATGTGATGTCTGTACACCTAGGAACGCAACACTTCACACCAACCATTCTAAAGTTATTATAATATTATGAATTATCACACTTGATATATAAAAGATCTATAAAAGACAATGGTTTCAACAACTACATGAAAGCTATATATAAAGAATCTTTTCTTCTTTTTGTGCTAAAGGCATTAGCTGCCAGGCCTGTTTCGACAACTCAATTGCAACTAGCGCTTCAGGTGGTTGGGTTTGAAACCTTATTTTTGTATTCAAGGTCATCCTATGAACTTTCACTTCTATAGGTTAGACTGTTTTGTGGTAGCATTCGGAAAGATGGTTGTCACATACTGGTGCGCGCACCAAACACTCTATTTCCGACTAGGGTGAAATTTAAGCTGACAAAAAAGTCACATATGACAGCTTAAGCATTTGGATTTATTCTGTCGATATGAACATTTAGATGTCAATTGAATTGAATATTGAATATTGAATAATTGAATAAATTATAAAAAAGAAAAAGTATGGAACAAGTTACATTGGAAAAAAGTAGAAAATGAGCAGGATGCCAGTGCAATTGGTTAATTTTGGACAAACTTGGTAAGCATCAACTCGTTCCTATGTTCCTTTATAAGTGAATATTTTAGCTTCCCTGTAACTTAATACCATGATGTTTTTTCCAGATCAATCTATGTCTTATATTTCACCAGTTCCCAGTGTCTTAAGTTTTTTTGGGATAACGGAAACACAACAAACCGAAGGGATATTAAGTGAAAATCAGTCTCAAAAAAAACTTCACCTAATTCAACTACAGAAGCATCTATTGAAAAATGGAGCCGCAAGTCCATACTTCTTTTGATCAACTTTTATAAAGGAAACTTTCATAGAATATGTGGCACTAGCGTTCAAAATTGTATGTTGTGGAATGACACTACTTTAGCAATAAATGCGGAAAATTTTTATTACACCAAGAAACAAGTTGAAAATAAATTTAATCTATCTACAAATATACCTTGCTATACACTGTGTTATTTATAATATGCGACATATGAATTCCTCAACTGCCAAACGCCAGCTAACTTTTTACCAAATAGCTTTCATAAAAAATAATAACAGATTTGGAAAGGTTGTTGGAAAATAAGTCAAATACACTTTCAATTATTTTCTTAAATTTGCTCTGGTTTAATGAAAAAATGGATAGTTAGGCTTAAAAAAGTCGAAATCCATTTCCAAAACACTTTCGAATACTTCTACTACTTTCTTTTTACACATCTCCGCTGCTCATCCCTTTCGTAAATCAATCCAATCTGATCACTAATACAAAATCCAAGAAAATATTCAGGCAAAGATTTGAATACATAAATTTTCAATTTGATTTGTCAAGTTGTCAACAACCAAACAAACATAACCTTGAAACAAAACACTCCTTCACCGTTCAAAAACCTAGAGCGAGTTTAGCAAACCGAAGTGAGTTTTTACCCCCACTCCTTAAAACAATTTTCATACCAGCAACCAGCTTCTCGAACGCAGCCCAACTATTCAACTTTTCACTTTTCCGTCAACAATTTGCTCTTGAGGTTATGTTTGATGGATTTTTAGAAAAAATTGACGATGCTTACGCTTCAAAGGATTATGAGACACTTAGGGCCTGTTTTACAAGAGAGATTTATACTAGGTATAGTTATTCTGGGAATAAAGTTATACCAGAATTTATACCTAGAATAAAACTAGTTGGTTTTACGATGCTTTTTTACATCGGTATAGCAATTCTTGGAGTAAGAATTGCTATACAGGTGTAAAAAAGCATCGCAAAACCAACTAGTTTTAAACTAGGTATAAATTCTGGTATAACTTTATTCCCAGAATAACTATACCAAGTATAAATCTCTCTTGTAAAACCGGCCCTAAATGACAAATTCTCCGATTTTGATCAATAGGATTCGCAAGATTTGACGTTTATATCTTTGAATGTGAATTTTTAGAAAATGTTAAATTAAATAAATTTACAATTTGAGATATTTTGCTTATTTCAACTTAATACTAGAAACTATCAGTGACTTATCTAATCTAATTATTAGTACTATAGTT
>CAJUYG010004990.1:0-15060 GCA_910591675.1 Galerucella calmariensis | reverse complement strand
CGTTTTCATTTTAATGCACCTGTGAGGAATTCTCAAATGCTATTTGACGTTTATATATTATTTTGACAGGTACAAGCACTTATTATACACCAAGGTGGTGAAGACTATTATTATTGACCGAGCATCAAGATTATTTCGCGAAGGGTTTTTCCCCGAGCGGAATAAGGTGCGAGGTTTATGAAAATGTTTTCAGCACCATGGTGTATATACAATTTTTTCCACTACTAGCCATATTTAAGTCAAAAGTTAAAATAATTCACAAACCCATCACAAGAAGCGTTTACCCCGTCGTCTGACTGCAAAGTACACTGTCAGTTTTCGATATTTATGAACGTACTCGTTATGTCATCAGTCATTTTTGGTTAAGCGCGAATTTTAAACTGATAACATTTTTATTCAAATAATTTTATCTTGATAGGTAATTTCAAGCAGCAAATATGTTAAAGACAATCTCCTGGGTATACAAAATTATGTTGCAAAAGTTTTTGTTGAACCTGAATTCTCAAAATATTTGAATTTGTCCATTATTGATCTAGGTTAATAATAGAGAAAATTATGAACCACTAATAGAGAAATTCAACTTCTCAGTTGGCTAGAAGAAGCAATAATTGTCAACTTCACAGCTAGTAGGGGGTTGAGAAAATTTCACTCCCTATAAAATACTGTCAATGTTTATTAGGGGGATCTGGAGGTGGCGATTCATCTATAAATCAAAATTGATTTATTGATAGCATTCAATTAATAATATTTGGAAAAGTTGTAGATGCAGACGCTGGTTATTGAAAAACAGCAGCAAAAAGTGACATGTGATCGTTGATAAAATGTAAAATGAATTTATGGAAGTGGGAAACTTCAACTCAGTTCAATATAGATTCGACAACTTTGGCGTTCTACATACCAAACAGAAAATAAACGAAGCACAAGCTTAGGAAAATTAGATTTATAATCCTAATTTGATGAATGTAATATAGAATTTGAAATGAAAGCCATATTTTATATACCCAAGTTAAATTGAATCGCTCACTACTTTTCTGACATTCACACTTCCAAAACTAGTAAAGAAGGATATACTAAAACATAATTTTTAATGCTGCAATTGATAAATTATTCCACCACTGGTTCTAAATATTTGGTCAGCTTGAAAACAGCTCATATAAAATGACAAAAAGAATTATTGAAGCCATATATCAACAAAATTAGATTATGTTGCTTTAATAAGGGTCCGAAAGGATCGTGTTGAGACTTTTTAAACTTTTGACAATTACGTATTGTACTGCTCGCAGCTGTGGCCAATGAGGGATCAAGGCTTGTCCAAATATTGAATCATCATTGGCTGCAGGCAATGGCAGAGGTAGTGGCCAAATGTCACATTATTGTGAAAAATATATGGTTATAACAAGTTGTGAGTTTGTAAAAAATGCAATTGTTTGCTTAAATACGAAAAGTCTTACACACCATAGAAATTACACATTTATATCAGTCGATTGTTTCCATCAAACTGTTCTTGAATTGTTGTAAAGTGAACAAATGGGATTTTAAATAATAACTATAACGGAAAAGTATATTTTTATGGTTTATATTTCATACAAACTGTATTTTTAAGAAAGAGTAATCTGCAGTGCGATCACAAAAACTCGATGCGAACAGTCCACTCGATACGTGTAATAGCAAAGAATACACTGTATTCTTTGGTAATAGTATCGTAAATGCAATTATCGTTTTAAAATGGCGTACTCGATTCGAGTTGATCATTCGTAATCCCACCACAGGAATGATGTCAACGTCAGACAAAAGCGCATCAACACCAAACCGATTTCTATGGTATGAGAAGTAAAGAGAAGAAACATAATTTTAAATTATTATAGGCTGGTATACCTGATTAAGTATTGAATGCGTCAACTAAATTGAAAACACGGCTAAGTAGAATTGTCATGCTTTGCGTTTTTTAGAATGTTTCTATTTAAGTACGGTTTTTTCATGATACATACGCTATCCGGGATATTGAATTAGTAAATAATAATTAGTGCGAATGTGAAGTAGTATAATATGTTGGTACTTATACTATTTGATGGTTTATTGAAAATCAAAGTGAACAAAATAATAAATACTTGTCGGGTTTCGAATTAAGTAAATGAACTTTTTGAAGAAAATACATTGGTGGTCTTGATGAGATTGTGGCTATATGGAACAATCTAGGTATTATTATTTCCTTATAATTTGTTTTAATAGGATAATCAAAATGTTCAATGTATATAAATAATATATTCTTTCTTTGTTTAAATGAAATTACTTTGTCTTCTCTCTAATAATGATTAAAATGAATCATATTTATTACAAGTGCGCGAATAAGTGACAAAAAATGATCATTTTTTGCTTTCACGGTTGTTTTCGTATAAATCCAAGGTCATTTATTTATTGAAATAAATAGAAAATTTAGAATATTACTAAATAGGAATTGGTGAAATTTTTTTATTGAAGGAGAAATAAAATATTGAAGGAGACATAAAATATAATTTTAAACAGTTTTCTATACAGTGTGGCACATTTAAATTTTTTTGGAAACATTTTTTAAATATTTTCTGGAAATTCTGGATTTGATTCAACTCTTTTGAAAATATGACATTACAATTGATAAATATTTTACCCAACATGTAGTCATAAGTGGAGATGAAGGATTTTTGGAAGGGGCAAAATTTATGGGTTGATGACGTATCTACGTATCATTTATTCAATTTTCAAAGGGGGTTTGTGAAAAGTTCTATTAACTATGAGCGTACGATAAAAGTATTATTGATGGGGGTTAATTTATTATTGAAAATGTTCTAATATCAAAACGTGCGATAGCATATTTATAGGAGATTAATAAATTTATAAACATTTCTAAGTTTTAAAATTTATTTACAAAAAATTTCATCTAAAATTTTTTGCAAAAAGTTCCATCTACAATGGCGTGCAGTAAAATTTTTGAAGGGTTAATTTATTTTTCTAAATTCTTTCCACTCAAAGGAGTGCGATACAATTTTAATGAGGGCTTCATGCACTTGCAAACGTTTGTACATCATGAGCACAGGGGTCAATTTATTTTCAAAAAGTTCCATCTACAATGGCATAAAATAAAATTTTCAAAGGGTCAAGCTATTTACAGAAATTCTTTCTACTCATAGGCTTGCGATAAAATTTTTATGGAGGGTTAATCTATTTAAAAAAAATTCTTTTCACTTATAGGCGTTCAATAAAATTTCAATGAAGGATTCTTTTATTTGTGAGCATTTTTGCATGAGCGCAGGTTATAATTTTCAAAAAGGGTTAATTTATTTGCAAAAAAATCCATCTATCCGATATATGTAAAATTTTGTTTTGTTTTTTTGGTCAACTTGTCAAAATTCCCTTCACCCAAGGTTTATTTATAGCTCCTGTTGCTGCTTAATTTCTTCTTTTTTTTAAATAGCCTATTTCGTAGAGAAATTGTTTGTTCACAGCAATTCATTTCCGAAATACGATCAGCCTCCCATCTTATTGCAACGCCCGGTACAACTGACAAACTAAACAAAAGTATATCAAAATTTCACATCATAGGCAGCAAACCTGTAAACACCAAAATAAAATAACTACTCCAGTCAACAAGCTGGCAACTTTCTACATGTTTGTGTGAGTTCTGTAATTGTGTTTTATGCTTGTTTTCACGTTAAAAATTTCCATATTTTTGTTTAATGAAAAAAGAAAAACTGTTCATTGGGAAAAACTGCATAAAAGGTTTTTATTTTTGAATGTTTTATACCGAATGGATTTGAAAAATTTCAGTATTTTGTGGTTGAATGTTTTCTGTTAAAAAAATAAGCTTCTTGATTTTAATGTAGAAAAAGGCTTGTACGTAATTCGAGCGGAAAGCTATTTGCGGTTTAAGCTGGATGTATCATGTGGAATATTTTTGGAATCATAGAAATATATAAATATAAATTTATATTTAATATACCGTAATAATTTTTGGAACTTTAGTTCTTTACGCCAGGTTATGTTTGTGCGACCAGGGGTCGCGACGCAAAAGATCTGACCGTTATGCGTTACGTTACGCTACGTTATGTTGCATTGCTTCGTTATGTGCCTTGCTTTTGCGTGCTTGTGCCTCCTTAGTCTCTCTCTCGTTTATGAAGCAGCGATTCATAATAATAAATATGCTCCTACCCGGATTCGAGTCCGGGCCGCCCGCGTGCAATGCGAGCATTCTAACCACTGAACCACCGATGCTATATTGAAATTCTATGCAAAGCTGGTATTCGCAGTGCTAGTGATCTACTTGAATTTGTTCGGATAAATTTTTACTATTATTTCCATAATTTTTTTTGCGCGATTAAGGGGTCTAGCTACTTTTCGAAATACAGGGTGTTGAAATTTTGAAAACTTGAATGTTTTAATTCGATAACTTTAAAATGGATTGATAAATTGATTTGACATTTGGCAGGTAGTTTTTAAATGTAAAAGGGCATATTTTGAAAGAAATTGTAGTTTGTGCAACTAGTGTGGATATGATGGCCATATCGCACGAGGACGAAGATGGAGCACGACGCCGTAGGCGGAGTGCTCAATCGTTCAAGTGCGATATGGACAATCCACACGAGTCGAGCAGCATATTTTTTCTACGACCCACTTAGGAAAAATCGAGAAAATAAAAATTTCTATAAACTGTAATATAACTTCAAATTAAAAATTTAACAATTCAATTTTATGTTTCCACTAATTTTGTGGTAAACGAATGTCCAATTTGTATAATGCTACGGTTTCCTTTTTTAAATATACGATGATGTTATAAGTAGATGTTGCCAGTCGGACACCCTCATGGAGGGTACCGTACCATTATCTATAATAATGAATATTCTGCTAAATATTTCAAACGTCTATCTGTTGTCGTTATTAATATCAAGCAGAATGATTATTTGAAAATAAAGTTAACAATAAAAAAAATTCCTCGCGGGGAATCGAACCCGGGTCTACCGCGTGAGAGTCTGGTGTAAGGAACTAAAGTTCCTACCGTGTGTCCCGCGATACGTTCTACCTTTTTAGTTCTGTTTCATTTAATTTTCCAATGACACGTCAGTCATTGTCTGTCATTTTGTGAATATAATTAAAATAATATAATATAATTTTGTTTTTCTTGCGGACATAGAAAAAGTATAGAAAGCACCTAGTGTCAAAAACAGTTTAATGAAACATTTTTGACACTTGGCACTTTATATACCTAGTCCGGGACCGGACAAATATCGCAGAAAATATAAATTTTTCGGAAATCTTCTCATACCACAAATTTAACTCCAACTTAAACTATAACTTGAAATTATTTTGAAATATACAGGGTGTTCCAATAAAGTGTGGCGTATCAAAGTTATATTTTTTCTCATGGAACACCCTATATTTTATTGCATTTTCTGATTGCCCCAAGGAAATAAAAGGCTCCTTTATAATGTTTCCCTATACCTAAATACAGAGGGTTCCGAGCTATGCTGACTTTTTTAAAAATGTGAACATTTCGGAAAAAATTAATAACTCATTGATATATGTATGTGTATGTGTGATTTTTGGGGTGACATTCACTGAGACCTAAAAGGTCTATTGTGCCCCCTTACTTCTACTCAGTTTCTGAGGAGAGTCTCAGAAACTAGTAGTTCCTTTAGTAACTCATTGATATAACAAATTCTAGTAAATTTTCTCTTACATCTAAATAGTTGGACATTCGTTGAATGTATTACACGATAGAATACTAAATATCTCTTTACAGGGTGTTTCAAAATTTTCAGCTTCATTATTAAATCATTCAATGTGCAGTATCAGGCTTATTTTGAATGGAACACCCTGTATTTTAATAATTCATCATATCCAAAAAATGTCCTTTTTCGAATGGTGTGAGGGTGTTCTATACCTAGGTATTATACTTTTCGTGTAATTTACAATTTTCTTAAATTTTGTGCTAAATCGATTTTAAAACATCTGCAATTCTCTCTAAATTTCAAACTAATGATCTTGGCATAGTTGTTGTAAGAAACTGAATAGATTACGTTTTAAGCCTCCAGAAATTATAGGGTGGTGCTATCCTATACCGAGTGGTTAAAAAGATATAGCCACTCTCACAGAAAAATCACTATCCAAAGACATTTTATGAAATAACAAAAAACAAAAGAGTTTTACACAATACGAGTGTTATGTTGAAGATTGGTTTAATTATTATTATTTAGAACACTAAAATACAACATGAATAAAAACGGAACTAACAACAAAACAAGTCAAAGTAATAATTTTCTTGTTTTTTGTTATTTCATAAAATGTCTAAGTGGATACTGATTTTTTTGTGAGAGTGGCTATATCTTTTCAACCACTCGGAATAGGATAGCAGAACCCTATATTTTCTGAAGGTTCAAAACGTGATCTATTTAGTTTCTTACAACTATGCCAAGATCATTAGTTTGAAATTTAAGAGAGAATTGCAGATGTTTTAAAATCGATTTAGCATACAATTTGAAAAATTGTAGATTGCACAAAAAAAAATACCTAGGTATAGGACACCCTCAAACCATTCGAAAGACGACATTTTTTTGAATACGATGAAGTATTAAAATACAGGGTGTTCCATTAAAAATAAGCCTGATACTGTACATTGAATGATCTAATAATGAAGCTGAAAATTCTGAACACCCTGTAAAGAGATATTTAGTATTCAATCGTGGAATACATTCAACGAATGTCCAACTATTTAGATGTAAAAGAAAATTTGCTAGAATTTGTTTTCTGCGATATTTGTCCGGTCCCGGACTTTTGCCGAACTCTGTATACTATTAAAATTGCGTGTGATTTTATTTTCATTTTACGAGACACATTCCTGTCGGGCATATTTCAATTGAACCCTAAACTGTTGCTCGATTCAACCAGGAACAATTTAAAATTTAAATGCAGGCTCAATTAATTTTTGAATAATTCTATTATGTCACTGTGAAACCATTAAAATTAATGGCAGTTATAGAAACCGTGTTTATCAACTATTTAACGAGAATTTGTTTGGGGATTGGTCCTTTAAATATTAATTTGGCTGGTTATTAACTATTCTCATTATAGAAGTAGCTCAAATTTCAATGAGCTTGCTTTTTAATCTCAATTTCTTCGTTAACATACTTCAATATTTACTGTCTTTTTCTTACTAGTTAGGTTAGGAAAAATTCCATTACAATGGCATACATCAAAATTTTTAAAGGGTCAATTTATTTTTTTAAATTTTCTTTGGCTTATAGGCGTGCAATTCAATTTTAATGAATGATTACGTTAGTATATCATAAGCGCAGGTTGAAATTTTTAAAATGGGTCAATTTATTTGCGAAAAGTTCCATTTACAATTTATTTACAGTAAAAGTATTTTTTTATTGTTACAGGCAAAACAAAATAAGCTGAATCATCCAAATGGTGAGTAGATTATTTATTATATTTAATTTAAACAATTATGTTTTTAAAAGTTGATTTATTTATTGAAAAGGATTTTGGAATAGAAGTAAATATAAAATATTTTGTGTTGTATAACTGAAGGTATTACTACCGGTGACTTCTAAAGACTAAACACATATGTATACAGTGTGTTCGTTTACACCGCTTATATGTACAGTGTCTTCACTTAAGTTCGCAGCTCATGGAATTTTTTTTATTATTAACTTCACGAAAAAAATTATTCTTCATACACATTTTTCCATGGTCTTGAACTCTAAATAACACTATGAAGTAATGAGATTTCCTAGTCATATATAGTCAAATGCAGTCTTATCATGCGGGTCATACGTATCAACAAAGACATACTCACCGTTTTTGTTTTCTTTTATTGCGCCTAATCATCACTTCCAAATAAAATCCGTAGGATGAATAAGACAGACATGCAATTTTGACGGAAGAAAAAAGGATATGTATTTAGTTTTCATTCTAAAAAGTCTTTCGCCAGCGAAGTTTTTATTTAAATGTCAGTTTTGTGACTTTGATAATTGAAAGTGACAATATGAATAATAAGAAGCAATTTTCCGGCTTTTAACATCCTCAAGCAAAAAAAAATGATAAGAGCGCTTTTGACTATACCAGGTATATTTTATTTTATAGTGCAAAAGTTATCAGTTATCTATAGTACTATAAATATTTTAAGATTTTTTGGTCAAAAATGAAGATTTCACTTCTTGGGAAAAAAATCATACTTTCTCATTAACCTCGTATATGGCTTCGATATTTTGATACATGGTGATTGAATTTCTGGCTTAAGACCATGCAGAACTTTTTATGGGCAACTCAATACTGAAAAAGCGAAATAAAGTGAACACACTGTATATTTGTAAAACTTTTTAATTAATAGTTTCTTGCAAACA
The DNA here is from genome assembly GCA_910591675.1 of Galerucella calmariensis. Taxonomy (NCBI): domain Eukaryota; kingdom Metazoa; phylum Arthropoda; class Insecta; order Coleoptera; family Chrysomelidae; genus Galerucella; species Galerucella calmariensis. The sequence goes on along the minus strand of CAJUYG010004990.1, from coordinate 6,685 downwards.
GTTTCATTTATTAAAGCTTAAGCGAATAATAACCGTTAAATCGGAACACGTGAATAAATAGCAAAAGGTATGAATCCAATTTAATAGTGTATTGATAAACAAACATATTTATTCTGCAACGAACAAACACTTCAATTTTAAAATTTGAAAAGTCATTTCTCATCATGAAAAACTGCTACAGACATAAATACTTATTCCGGTAAATGACAACAAATTTGATTTTTTTTTTATTCAAGGAACAATTTTTCGACATCTAATTTCAAATTCTTTATTGGTTTCGGCTCTCATTTAAGACTCCCTTGCTTTCATGTTCTTATCTATATCCTCACTGCAACTCATTGTGGGTCTTCCGAAGATTCCTTTATAAACTCGCTCCATTTTGTATCTTGCCAGGCTATTACATAATATTTAATTGATTTTAGATCCCCATCAGAGTGTTCATCCCAAATATAATAATTGTGTATTGGCTCATGTTGATAAAAAACCGTTTAAAACTCCAGTTTTATTTTTGTCGTTAATAAGTTTGATACTGTCGTCCAGATTAAAAATAAAAATATTATATTCAATCATGAGATAATGAATAATAATAAATAATGATGAATAATGATAGATAATGATAAATAATGATAAATAATGATCAATAATGATAAATGATGATAAATAATGATAAATAATGATAAATAATGATCAATAATGATAAATAATGATAAATAATGATAGATAATGATAAATAATGATAAATAATGATAAATAATAATGAATAATCATAAATAATGATAAATTATGATGAATAATGATAAATGATAATAAATGATAATGGCAAAACTGATCCTGGCAAATAATTTGACAAGTTGCTTGTATAGATATTGAAGCTAATAACAAAAAACTACAGATTTTTACCGATGGAATTTCGAAATAAATGGTATTTTATAAAAAAGTGGCATATTTAGCAATATTTCACCATACTCCTTTTTTTGTTGCCCTCATTGGGGAGAATGCAATTCTTAGGCTGAAATCGGGAGATTTGTGTTCCCCGAACAATGCTCAGGTAATTCTAGAGAAATCATTTGGTTCACTGATGGTTCGAAAGCCAACAATGGTACAGGGGCTGATATAAATTTACGTAGGAAGAGAATGTTCTTTATCCTTGGTTCGTGTTTCAAGCAGAAAAGGTTGTCGCTATAGCAAGTATTGATGAAATTATCAGAAGAGGATGTAACAGAGCAAAAATTGTAATATTCACTGACGGCCAGTCTCTGCTTGAAGTTTTCCACTTTATAAAAATAAAATATGTCATTCATTTATTTATTACTTTAAAATTTGCGTCTTTCAATTTTAACGTCCTACTTGTCAGAAACTTAGTAATCAATCTACTGGCTTCTCTTTATTCAAAAATTCTTTACAATCCTTGACTGTTCGTACACCCTGTATATTTCTCCTTATTACATGAACCATTGTATACTGCAAAATACTGCACTTTTTTTTCTGTGAAACTTTAACATTACTTGAGAACCACCCGACAAATAAATCACTAGCCGGAAAATTCGTTGGATTAAACTTTTGCTAAAAAGTATAAATCAACACCTTTGAAAGGGCAGTTTAAGTGGTTTGTCTTCATTTTAAAATCCCGAAGTTGTTGAAGATTATTTCGAGAAAATTTGTGAAAACTGATAATGAAGACAAAAAATCACAATTCACGCACAATAATGCTATAAAGTTCATTTTAGAGGTTTCAATGAAGACTTTTTTAAGCGCTTTAATCAATATTTGCTTTTAGACCCAATATTCTTCAGCAGCTGTCAGTGCCGGCTTTAGCACTACCAGAGGTACCAAAGGTTCCGTTTTACCAAGCCAACTGTTTTACAGCTCGTAGAATAAAATCCTTTGACTCTTAACAGTTTTTAATACGTTATTTCAAACCAAAAAAACGAAAAGTCACGGAAAACCATAAAGAAAATAAATAAAATAAAATAAAACTCAACTTAATTAGCGAGGTTGACAAATGAATTATACACTTAGCTAAGAAGCAGAGCAAAAACATTGGTGAAACTGAACTTTAACTAAACTACCCTTAAATTTTAAGCTCGCCATAGCTATTCTAAGCTTATGCTTCTATTGGTGCAAACGGCCATTACATATATAATTTCGATAACAATATAAAAGAAAAAAAGAATCATTTGGTTAAACAATAGCTCATTATTTTTAATAATGGATGGTACCTACTCCAAAAACAGAAGCTAAAACTTATATTTATAATATTTTTCACAATATTTGTTAAGCTGTTAAATTAACTTAAATAATTCATGAATTGAGTTGAGCAATTAAAACTTTGTCGAAACAAGTCATAAAAATAAACAATTATTATTTGAGATTCTGTGGTTTCACTTTTTTGCGTGTAGTTAACATTTAACTTACATTTTTTGAACAATTTTCTCAGTGTAACTTGATCCGTTATCTGTCAACGTCAGTTTGAAGGTCGCGAAATTTTGCCCCCAAAACATTAAAGGATGTACGCGGCTTTCGTTTCTTGTTTGGCTGGTGTATTCTGGGCTATTAGCTTGCTTCTAAACTGAGAGGAGCAATTTGGTTTTTGTGCTGCCTGGCAATTGGTCAGATTGCCGCCCGTTTCACACAGCTCTTTTGATTCAACTGACAACGATATTTCCCAGTTTTGTGTTTATATATAGAAAAATATTAATTACTTCAATCTGTATCACCATTTTCTCGCTATAAAATATCGAAGGATAACTACACTGACTTCTATATTGATATTATAGACTCGGTTCTGCAAGAACTTTTGGCTTTTGGCACATGAGATATGTTCTAGTTTTCTTATCATCTTGATTGAATGAATTATCAGCAGTCAACAATAAGTTCAAATATAATTTATGAAATTCCTAGCATTCCGTTTTTTTTGTTGTTGCTGGAAACACCCGAAAAAAAGAAATAAAAAATACCTCGAGCTTCTACCCCTGTTCGGTATGAAGTTTAATAATCGTTGGTTCACAAGATTGTTTTTTTCTTGTTACCGAAAGGTAAAAAGAATCCGTTGACGTCAATAGGATTTTATTAAACTGAATTGAAATTCTTTCTAGGTGGTGGAATATTTATTGGGGTCAGGCGAAGGTTTACCGGAAAATTTCAAGCTCTTAAGTCATCTGTGGAACATGAATCGATATTAAAGTGTCTATTAAATGCAAAAAAAGATCTCTTAACTTTGTTACACTTAAAAAAACGTGTTTAGTTTCACCATGAGACAAGATTAATTTGAAAGCACAGATTATAAAGAGAACAGATACGAAAGCTTGACAGAGAACAGTAAAAAGAGAGATGGGCGGACATACCCATTTAAATGCCCATCGTCTTATGTCGACTCCGTTCGGGCTGCTTCGCGAAATTTGTTAACAGGGTTGTCAATTTGCATAATATTTCCTTCAACTTACGATCATAGGTCAAATATTTTATAAGCATTCTTTTTAATGTGATAGTTATACAGATACAAATATTCGATAATTACTTGTTTTAAATCAATTTTATTAACATTAAGAGAATTATACAATTAAAAAGATTATAATGTATAAAAATCATACCATAAATATATGCTTCTTTTCACCAACCATATCCTTGGCAACCATGCACAATAACGGTGACGGCTAACCTAACCTAACATAATCAAAACGTCAAAACATGCTCAAAATCAATTGTAATCTGTGCTCAAAATTCATAACGCCATTTTTGTTTGCTTCATTGTTTGAAGGTGTTCAATCGGCGATATTAATTGTGTTATTTGACTAATAGATTGTGCGTTGTGGTAATATTAACTATAAAAATATAGTATAGACTATTGTTCTTATAAAATGAAAAACCATCACGGCGAAGTGTATTGTTCATACAGATTATTTCCAAATAAATTTAATTTGGAAAGAAAAATGAAGTTCTTCCGATTTCCAAGGGATGAGAGTATATAATTTAATATCCCGGCCTATGATAAAAGAAATTTTGAAGTTTTTGATATTAACTTTGGTGCTATACAAATTATTATCAAAATTATCCCTTCCATAGGTGTATATTGTATTCCCTTTGATAATAAATTTGTACTAAATTTGGTTGATTTTTGTAATTATTTGTGTTATCTAAAAATGTATTTATTAATCAATCTCCCAAGAGTAATGACTATTTATAACAAATTATAGGAATGTACATATGGGTATTTAATAAATACATAAATATATATTCGATTATGATTATTGTTTTAATTCATGGCGCAGTTTTAAAGATTGAGTGGAAAGTTCCAAAAAAACTAGATCCGGCACTAGAAATTGTTATTGTTCCCGAGTCAACAGTGCAATTTGGTAACAAGTTCAGAAAATATTTTAAGCTGGCAGCATCGCGGCCATACCGAGTTAAAGGTCCAAGGTCATTGACGACGGAGCTGAAAATCGTTTGATGTTTTACCGGGATTCGTATCTGTTCTCTTTATAATCTGTGTTAAAAGCTTGAAATTGCAATGGTATTTTGACGGAAGAGTGACTTTTAAGAGGTTGGCAACACTTTCGCTACGGTGATTATATATTGTTAGTTTCCGCCATGTTTCTGATGTCATCTGTCAAAATTGTACATAAATCTGACAGATAGACAAGTTTTAATACTCATTTAAAGAAAACTTTTTCCATTGTTCGGTAAATATCGAGAAAAAATAATATTAATAATAATAAAAATATTGTTAAAAGTTCCTATGTCTAATTGCTGACCTCCTTGCTGACTTAAATAGTCCTTGACGAACATATGTTTGAATGTTTAATATGCTAACAAATTACTTTATATACATATTTCGAAAAGTCTATTTAAGTCATACCATATACACAAGTACGACAAGGAATATATAAGAAAAACTACTTGAAAGAGAGAGAATAATAATTGTGGGTAGTTGGCGATGGGCGTATTTAGTTCCAGAGGCTGGAATAATGTTCATCGCCCCCCTATTTTAACCGCTGTTGCCAGAAGCGCAGATTAATTTGTACAAATGATATTTTGTGTGCCCAAAATTATGCTTCTCTCTCTTTCAAGTGGTTTTCCTCATATTTTTCTTGTCGTACTTGTATAAATGGTATGACTTGAATAGACTTTTCGCCATCTGTATATATAGGGTGTTACAAACTTATATTCACTTTAATTATGCAAGAAGCACAGTATGATTAAAATATCGAATAGGCAATAGTTCTTGTCTAATTAGTTCTAAGATAGTATGGGTTAGAATTAGATGAGAGAAAAGAAAATACATATCTACTAGAACAGAAAGGGACTGAAACTTTTTACCTTTAGCTTAGAAAAAACGTGCCATGATTATTACATGTTAATACATGCGTTACAACTATTGAAAAAATGCTGGTGGAACGCATTTGGCGTATAAGCCATTAGGGATATTTAATATAGATATCTACTTGTCATCTTCAACGAGGACACATATAGTTAGTGCCATGCATTACGCAGGGCTGGATTTAATGATCGAACAGTTATTTCATCTGTCTGTATTTTGCGATATTTTTTTTCATCTCCAAGTGAACAAATCAAGAGGATTAACGAGGCGTATCTAATAAAATGAAGAAGATAATTGGGATAGCAGTTAGCAGAGTTAATTTTGAAAAATCTCTAAAAGGAAACCACTTACTGGAGGTATAGTTGAACTACAGCTGGCTTAACAACAAAATGTCATTCATTCGTATGGTTGGGTTGGGTTCAACAGCCCAGTCGCTTGAACTGAATCTTTGTACTAGTACCCATGTTATCTACCTATTTCCTTTCCAGAAGCTTCGTGTCTTCTATATAGGCCACCAGTTTATCTGGAGGGATCTTTAGTAGTTGTGATGGATGTGTTATTTCCACTCCAAACTGCTTCCGTCTGAGCCCTTGCAAGTTCTCACAGAAGCAGAGTATGTCAGTAGGTGTTTCATCGTAGAGTTCACATTTTCTGCACATAGGTTCACTGAGTCTGCTCATTCTGTGCAGATGCTTCCTCAGGGTACAGTGTCCAGTTACCAGGTCGTTAACTGTCCTCAAATTTCTCTTAACCAGTTTCAACAGCCTGAACGAGTGTTCAGTGTCTAAATTATTCAGTAGACTCTTAGTATGGAGGGGGTACCGGTAAATTATTCAAAATCAATTGTTCGAAATCAATTATTCGAAATCAAATATCTGGAATAGATTTATTAAATTCAAGAGGACACCGAATTTCAGTTAAAAATTCTTTATTGTTATTACAAAAAACCTCCACCAGATCTTATTACGTTGTGGTTATCTACTTAGAAGTTATGTTGTGGTAAATTTTAGTATAAATGTAAGAAACGAATAGTTAAAAATTATGTCAAATAAATTTTAAATAAAAAAGAACTTCCCTTCACACTTAGGCACAGGATTAGGACTGTCAGCGTAAAGCAGGCGTGTTTAGATGTTTTGTTTAATTTTTTGTTTTTCTTTTTTGGTATTTTTTTTCTTTTTTTGTCTTTTTTTTCGGTTTATAAATAGGGCACTGATTTAAAAGTTTCGTCCATAAACCAGTGATTTGATTGTTCCAGAAGTTTAAGGGACTTCTGTGTTCCAAAAATTAAAATTTTCGAATCGATGGCCCCAGAATCAAATTGGAGAAAAACTTCTTTCTTCAAGGTTTGTTTGTACATGTCAGGAAAAA
>CAJUYG010004989.1:0-15067 GCA_910591675.1 Galerucella calmariensis | reverse complement strand
AGGAATCAGCACCTCGCTCATTGGAATGCTCTGCAGGGTCCTAGACAATCCAAACTTCTACTGAAGGGATGGACTGATGGACACGCCAGGGCAGCCACTGAACTACCAAGGAGTAGGCTAAGGAAGATAGCAGGACTCCTAACAGGGCACTGCTGTTTGAGGAAGCACCTCTACAATCTAGGAGTAGAGGAAAGTTCCCTATGTAGGGGTTGCGGCATGACTGATGAAACGTCAGTTCATGTTCTTTTAGAGTGTCCACACTGGGCTGTATTACGCAGGCGAATCTTCGGAGTCACTGTCATGGCTCCTGGAGACACAAGCAGGCATCCACTGAAAAAGGTTGTGGCCTTTATTGAAGGGCTCGGCTTTATGGATGACTAGGTAGCAGGAATGGCACAATGGGCCCGCCAGTGGCCTGTGTCGGAGCCTTGGCTTGAGTTGTCCAGGACAAGGCTCGCCTGCACATTTAGTGCGTAGTAGTAGTAGTAGGGCATTTATTAGGTAACGTAGTTGTGTACTTACTCTTTGCTGTTTTTCTAAATTATCAAGACACCTGTCAATTTTTGCCACGATCGAATCTGGCCATATGTTCCGTACAATATACACTCCGTATCGAGCTACCGACGTTATGCCAGGTATCAAATTATACCTGTAATCTAATGTAAATGTTTTGGGATCATCTCCAATGGATACTGTCTCCATTTGCCACCTAAATATCAAATTTATAACGGATAATCATGGTGTAATAGAGACCACCAATCAAAAACAACTTCCAAAGCGCCGCCATATTGAAAAATCTGCCAATCAGAAAATAGCGCGCGAAATCTAACGCTTGACAAATAACTGAATTTGAAACGAAAACAAGATACCTACAACATTTTTATTTAACAGTAAAGACACTCACTTAATGTTCCAATGTTCAGAGTTCACAATTTATTACCTACTACAAATAATTAAAATTTGGTTGTGTAGGTTAATTATAGTTGTGACAGTCATTCAAAACATTAAACATATAATTGACAATATGGCGGCGCAGAACATGAAGAAAATTCATCTTCCTATTACACCATGACGGATAATGTAGAGTTTGTTCAACCATCCTTTGCCGTTTTACGTCATAATGGGTGACGTATTCTGCTGTTTCACGTTTGTCTTATATTAGTTGAATGTTATTTTACACTTAACCTCAAAATTATAATAAATGACATATATATAAGCATTGTTTTCAAGATATGACAACTGAACTGTCAAAATTAACAGATAAAATTTATGTCGACCTTAGATAAGAAATACGTTAATAATGTCATAATTCCGTCTCATCCATCTCATGAATGAGAGAGCAAGCTGGATAATGTATGACGTAACGGCAAAGGATGGTTGAACCGTGTACTTACGTTTTAATATTTGGATACATCAGATTTAATTTAGATAGCGTTGTATAATGTGTAGTGATGTAGATATATGATGAAAAACAAGCTAATTGTTCCAATATTGCAGCAGCCAAAGATATTCCTTCCTCTACTGAAGTAGATCGTCCCAATTCGTCAATTATAACGAGAGAATTATCTGTCATTGATGACATAATATATTTGATCTCTTTCATCTAAAAATTATATTCATAAAGACAAGTGGCGCCTCTTCTGTTAATTGTGTAACTTCATACCTTTATTAGAAACCATATCTACTCTAGGGCATTAGTCATTATACAACATACTCACCTCTAACACAAAAGAAGAAGCGTTATACTCCATGTTGTCCTCCAAATAAATTCTAGCAAACATCCGATTGGCTGGTTTAAAAATAGCCGATTCCGCAGGAACATAACAACCCAACTGCGCCATTATTTGAAGAAGCATAACTTGTCGTATGAAAATACTTTTTCCTGATCCGTTAGGACCATTGATAATGTGTACGTTGTATTCATCAGAACAATACTAAAAATAAAACTAAATCATTAGAAACACAAAAGCTTGACATGGTGCAATACAAATTGCTTCACTGTTTGCCATGATGCAATTAATTCATTCATTGCAACATTGCTGCATAACCTCAAAAAATAATTTGTTGAAACATAATATATCAAGTTTATTATTATTTAAAATGAAGATAGTGAGAAAATCTCAGAAAAAAACTTAAGTGAAGGTCGCTTGACATGAGCAAGACGGCAATAAAATAAGTTGTAAACGATGGTTGTGATAAATAAATCGTGCTGGAACAATTTAATAATAATAAAGTATGTATTATAAATTGTCACTGTGGGTATTATAATATAGTAATACTAAACTAAAGGAAAACTTACTAGAGAATTAGGTGTTGGTTTTCTTGGTAACAGGAAATTGAGTAATGGGTGGTGCCCACACTTTATTTCAGTGTATTCTCCAAATTTTGGGCGAACGTAATTATTTTCCAAGCTGGTTTGGGCTAACGATTGAAGCACGTCCAATTGAGCTATTTCTTCACAAAGTGTGTGAAATAAATATATGTGTTTTTTCAATTTTATCACGACACTGTGTACGATCCTACAAAAAGCAGAGTATTTTTATTAGTATTAGGTTTTGTTTTTAAAGAAAAAATTTACTATCTGAATTCACTAAATAAATAGTTAATAAAGAAAATATGCATTTTCAAACATAATTGAATATATTATGTACTTGTGGCTTCTAAACGGGCAATATGTTGCTGCAAAAGAGTGACCGGCAATATTGTCAGCAATAATTGCTAATTTGTTTTGCCGCTAACATTTATAATAGCTGGATGATGGCTGTCGAGCGAAGATTTCAAGAAGATACTCTGCAATGATAGGTAGTTTGGTGTTTTTGTGAAAATTTTATATATCGAAGAGTAAATCATCGTGAAGTATCAATCAACGCTATCAATCTATCATGTAGTCAGTAGTCGGTCCCGCCCAACTATCGTCGTAATCTCGTAATTCGTCGTTACATTATCAATAATTGATAATTATAAATCAAAAATTTTTAATTATACATGATACTGTATGTATCATATGTATGTATACCTACCTTTTTATGTTTGTATTAAGTAAGTTGCCCAACACGAAGTTGGGCTATAAAAAATTATTTATAGACTCATTTGAGTTGCTCCCCTCCACGGAAATCTTTAGTAAAAGGCGAAAGATTTATTCGCATATGAAGGGAAACCAGAGTAAAGAGTAAAGCAAATTGACGTATATTGGTTAAATATATTTACATATAGCATTAAACGTCGTTGCTACAACCATCTACCGCGATTATCCCCAACTACATCGGAAATAAAAATAACAGTTTTCTATATTTCAAATACATGCAGAATGTTTTTATTCAACGCTAATAGATGGCGCCAACGCCTTTATGTTCAATGAGCCATTGAGAGATTAGGAATGAATTAGGTAAATAAAAAGATTGATGAGCGGAAATTACAATCTACAGATATAAAACTAAAATTTTCCAAAAATAGAAAAGGCTGGTGGATTTTTTTGCGTAAGCTCAGGTAGTATTTTTTTATCTATGAGCTCAACATAATTATGGGTGGGTGCCGGGACATAACGTGTATTTCTGGAAATGAACAAGCTGATGAACTCGCAAGAAGAGGTTCAGCAACAGCATCTGGACCAGAAACAGCACTTGGGTCCAAAAAAAATTAGTCCGAGGGCAAATACAAAAATGGGTACAAAGCCAAAATAGACTTCAGTGTAGGAACACTCCAAAGCAGGTACACAGTAAAGCCTTCATAGGTGACACATGTGTAAAACGGGCCGAAGAACTACTGAATATCAGTAGGAATAAGTTAAGAATTATTACAGGTTAGCTGACGGGTCATACCCCGGTAAAAGATCACCTGCATAAAATAGGGTCTTGTTAATGTTCGTTGGTTTTATGAAGCGAGTTATTCTCTTAAAGACGGGCGAGATCTTTGTTGAGGAAGGAAGATAATATTGATATAGGGAGGGAGGCCCGATTTTCCTACCTTAGGAAGAGCAGTACAGCTTAAGATAGGTTCCAAGAGGAGTGTGCGAGCGTAAGGAAAACGTGAGAGAGATCTAGCTGTATGTAGCTCGATTAGGTGAGCGATAGGTAAGCTGTGGCAACACCATTACCATAGGGCAACACGCAACACTATGCGATGTCTTGACCTTGGGTCTTAGCCAGAGCCAAGCTCAGTGTTGCCACAGGTGGCTCGTTCGAGCCAGATCTGGCTCGAATGAATTAAAAGTTCCTCGTTGACTCCTCTTTATTAAAATTGGCTCGTTTTTAAATTTTGCTAAATTTTTGTTGAAGTTGAATATTTCTGAACTCTCGTGAATTGAACTGAACGGTGTTGAGTATTGGAGTACTTGGATTGGATCATTTGAATTAGACGGGGCGGGCGAGTGTAATTCGTGAACGCACCACCGCCGAACAAGAGAAATCACGAACGCACCCCAATCCAACCGCTCAGCTCTTCTTCTTCTTCTTTGTTGTGTGTTTTGAATCCTTACCTACCCCTTACCCCAAAAAACAACTAGGTTAGGCTTCCTAATGATCTCATATGTATTTCGAATACATGACAAATACGAGAGCTTATTTTTCCGACACAATCCAACGTTGCCAAATTTAGTAGTAACATAACAATATTGAAATAAATATGTAAATATCAGAAAATAAGAAATAGAAAACTAAAAAAAAACAAGCAAACCCAGACCCAAACCCGGTTGATCAAAGTGTAACTATGTATAGAAATATAAGAAAATAAGAAAGACCCAGGTCCTAACCGGGTTTTGAACCTACGCCCTCTGAGTTATAAGCTCAATACTCAAAGCTCAACAGCGCATGCGCATCTCAACTACTAAATTTGACGTGGTGGGTGGAATCTGTCGGGAAAATAAGCTCTCGTAAGACAAATACCCTCCTAATCAAAAATATATATTTCCAAGAAATAGGTATTTACTAGTAAAAAACATTTTTGGAAAAGCTCGTTCTAGTATGAATTTCGCTCGTTTCCGCCATGTCATCTGGCTCGAAAAAAAATAGACTTGTGGCAACACTGGCCAAGCTATACTAGGTGTATATGATTTTTTTGTGTTTGGATTGAATTAATTGCCCAACTCTAAAGTTGGGCAGTAAAAAATTATTTACAGACTCATTTGAGTTGCTCCCCTCCACGGAAATCTTTAGTAAAAGGCGAAAGATTTATTCGCATCTGAAGGGAAACCAGAGTAACAATATGAACAATTTCAGGTATATTGGTTGAACATAATTACACATAGGATTAGACGTCGTTACTACACCCATCTATCATCGTTATCTTCAACTACATCGAATATAAAAATAAGTTTCCTATTTTGAAATACATTCAAAATGTTTTCCTTTAACACTAATAGATGGCGTCAACGTCTTTCAATAAATTAAAGCAATATTTTAAAAGAAACATTTGAAAAGGTTAAACTTGTTTTCATGTACATAAATAAAGATTTAAATTTGTGTTTGTATATCTGAAAAAAATATCAATAGGTTTTTGTTTGTACTTGATATATAACTGTATTGGAGTTTCTTGGTTCATAATAGATGGAGCTAGTGAAAGTTGAAATTAACAAGCACATTGAGTTGAATAATTTACCTGTTATATTTGAAATATTCAGATAGTGTAATGGCCTGGTCCCTTTTGTGATTTAAACTTATATAATTATAACTTACACATTGCTAATTTTTAATATATCCATCATGATATCGTCGAGACGAGTGGAAATATTCACTAATTCCGGTGTTTTCATAGTGAAAAACGTTAAACTTCGATTAACCTAAAAAATACATCACAGTAATTATTGAGATAACAGGATTAAATTTATAAGTCGTATAAAGCACGACTCACCTCAATGAATCCATCAGGCAAATCACTCTTTTTCATACTCCTCTGGGATTTCGGTATATTTAAAACTATGTGATATCCTTTCTTTTGATTATTCCCAAGTGTTAGTGGAAGATTGTATTTCTCTGCTAATGCTTCAATATACTCTATAAAAAAAATTTCCTTTGAAAATATAGTAACCTGAATAGAAAAATAGAAACTTTAATGTATGCAACCACCAATAGACGTTTCAATAAGAATTTCGGAAACTTATCAAGCTCGCGACTTCTCTGAGTTCTGGTTTGTCAACTATCAGAAGCAAATCACTGATATTCTATGGGAACAAACCTAAGCATTTATTATTTGCTGTTCACTGTTCAACAAAATAGCATCCATGTTAATTAATTTAGCACCCTCTAGTATACTTTTTCGATTGTTATTAGATTGTACCATTGTCTAATCTTTATATTAGACAATGATTATACGTACCTTTCATATCGTTCAATCTTTCCGTAAACGTTTTTCTCACTGCATCCAATAGCCCATTCACGCCTGGTTTAATAGCAAAACATCTCTGCTGCATAATATGTTGACCTTTAGTTGGTTGAACGTGATCGTTAACAACTTGTCTGATTAAATTCTTGATGTCAGTGAAACAAGTATTTTCTAAAGTAGCTCTAAGTTTAACGAAAAAAGGTTGTTTCAAATCGGATACTACTTCTCCCAACGGTTGAACCAAATCGATGATGGAATTTAAAGTTATTATATAGTTTAATTGACGATACGAGCATTTTTCCGGATTATCAGAAATTAAAGTAGCCAAGTTGAGTAGAGAGTTGATGTTGGTGAATTTGAGGAGTAAAGCCTAAAAAGAATATTTTTTTTATTACAATTGGGAAAAGTAGAATTCGATAGATGGCGCTCTTAAATGTCATTGTTATCTTAGCAACAAGTAAAACAAATCAGCTGCCGTATAAGCCCTTTGATATTTAAGTGGTTTTATTTTGCTGTTTTAGTTATTTTCAGTGTGTGTTTTGTAAAACTTTTGCTTTTTCTATGATTGTGCTTTAGTATTTTTTGTTGTTAAACTAAATTTTGACTTCTAATATTCTTATTTTTGGAGTAATAGGAATGAATAATATACCACAAGGAACATAGAGAAGATACTTTCAATTAACTGTTTAGTTTTAGGTCTGATTTCGTGTTTTTATTTTATTTTTGATATAGTCATATCTACAAAAGTTGCAGCGAAGGTAAGTTTGTATTGAGTAATATTTTAAATCTTTAATACCGACTTATTTTCTCTTTGATCTGCAATGAAAACAACATAACCTCTTCCATAATATATCTGAATATTCTCTCAGAAATGATGACAGTTGAGTTAAATAGAAAAACACAGTTTTAAACTTCTCACTGACACAAAATTAAACAAATAAAGTACGAATTTACGGTAATTACGTTGATTTGCATATAATACAAAAACAATGCAAAACGAATTATTTTACTCGTTGCGACATTTACAATTTTTTCCGCCAGAGGTCTCATTGAATTCTACTCCAAAGAAAAATCTGTGATGTCAAAATAGAGGAGTTCAGTCTAAGGTCAGTGTGGCCAACAAAAAGTGGTTTTTCTGACAAGAATGGCAGTTAATGTCTACCCCTTAAAACATAAGATTTTTGCATGTTTTTCATCATTGCGAACTATGTTGCTTCATTAAAATAATGAATACACCCCCGAAGCGTAAATCTTGGAATTTAAAATGACTTTTTAGCTGAATACACAGCACATCAGTGGCCAAAAATTCCAGGAACTCTTGGCATGTCACCATTTCATTTCTGTTATCTGTCACTAGTTATGTCAGATGTCAGTAGAAAAAGTAATTAGAAGAATAGAGATACAACTAACTAGAAATGCTACTAAAATCTAATCGAAAATGGACATACACAATTAAGCGAATATCAACAAAAATAAATATAACTGACATTTGACATAACCAGTGACAGAATAACAGAAATTTAATGGTGAAATGGAATTTTTGGCCACCGATGTGCTGTGTATTCACTATTCAGCTAAAAAGTCATTTTAAATTCTAAGATTTACGCTTCGGGGGTGTATTTATTATTTTAATGAAGCAATATAGATGTTCGCAATGATAAAAAACATGCAAAAATCTTATGTTTTAAGGGGTAGACATTAACTGTCATTCTTGTCAGAAAAACCACTTTTTGTTGGCCACACTGACCTTAGACTGAAAATGATAAATGTCACAAACCACAGGTGATCTGTGATAAATGTAGTATAAACATTTGGAGTTTTCTATAAGCTGCTTTGGATCTACTTTCGTAACTTACCACTAGAACGCGCCACGCTATGCTCCACCGCACAATGATCCTCTTTAAAACTATCAATTATATTTATAGTTTGTTTTACCTGCACAGATCTTAATGTATCTCGACATTTCATAAGTTCTTCGACACAATCAAGTCTTTCTTCAATATACTGCACTTTGGCTAGCGGTTGAAGGATCCATGAACGCAATTTTCTGGTTCCAACCTTAGTAAGACAGTAATTCAATATACCCAGAAGACTTGAAAACTTAGTCGCTTGAGCAGGTTTGGCGCTACACACCAATTCTAAGCGATCTGCTGTCGATATGTCTAAGAAAATAAAAAAAACCTATCAACAAATAGCCCTACAACTCAGCCTCTTGGGCATTATTTTGTGACCATAAATTACTTTTAATCTGAATTCTACATATTATGCTTGCGTATATAACTAGAAATAAAGTAATATTTACCGATCGAAGCGTACCCCTCACATTCTTGATAATCAATCTTAAGAGATCCCCTTGCATAGTAGACATATAAATTATCTTGGATGTAAGTCAGTAGGGCGCAAGCAGCAGCTAATGCATAGTATCTGAAACAAATTGCGATGACTTCTCTGTGTAACGTTTACAATCATTGTCACTTCGAAAATAATAAAAAAATAAATAGACAAACATTAGATGAGCGGGTAAACATACAGCACGGCTCCTTCAACTGCGCATGACTCAAGACTGCCAAATTTAGTGGTAACATAACAATATTGAAATAAATATGTAAATATCAGAAATATAAAACTAAAAAAAAACAAGAAAACCCAGGCCCAAACCCGGTTGATCAAAGTGTAACTATGTATAGAAATATCAAAAAATAAGAAATAAAAAACTAAAAAAAAAACCAAGCACCTAACCCTGTTTCGAACCAACGACCCCAGGTTAAAGGCTGCTTGGACGCATGCGCACCTCAACTACTCATTTGACGTGGTGGGTGGAGCAGTGTTGTATGTTTACCCGCTCCTGACATTAGTACCTTGAATAAAACGTTTATTACAGCAGAAAATAGATGGCGCTAGTGTTATATCTGTAGGTGAACTTATTCAAATAATTATTAGGTATATTATTGGTTTAGATAACTTACTAACCTGTGTTGTAAAACTAATAGAACACCGTTTAAGGAAGGGATACACAGTTGAGTCAGCATATCTAAGCCACCTGCTTTGTTAAATACACTTCTGGGAACGCTAGTGTATCTAACATTTGGAAACTGCTCTTTAACTTTTGTTATTAATCTGTTACCTCCAAAATTTTCAAACGTATTTGGAAATATGATCTAAAAAAATAACCGAAATTGAAAGAGAAGTAAATATATTCGTAAAGTGGGCGAATAAAATAATACTGCGCCAATATAAATATAAAAAAAGAAATATATTTATAAGGTTATTAAATTTTTAATGAATCGAGCATTACCTCGTTTGGATTCAAAATATTAATTTTCGTCAAGGTATTGATATAATTTTGAGAATCTGAAATTTGGCAGATAATCAAATGGTGGCCTGATACGGATATTACAGCAATTCCAACCTCACATTGAGCTTGTCCCCTGCCTTCAGTTAGTGCTAAAATAATAATATAAAAAGTGTTAAAATTATTTTTGATATCAACGATTTTTATAATTAGTTGCAACGGTATAACTAGTTTAATTTTTTTTTATTCGTGTAACTATCGGTTTTGAGTTATTTTAAAAAGTTCCATGGATTTCGCTTTCTTTATTAATTTTATTACCAAATTTAAACTTTTAAACACCCTCATACCATACCTACTGGATATTTTCCTATTGAATCGCCCTGTATATTAATTATGGATCAGAAATAAAAAAAAATAATGTGTCATAGGTTGACGCTTCAATTTTCATTGCGATTTTTATAGCAAAATATTCCGATAAAACTACGATATAAACAGCTTTCCTATCAATAATAAATTTGTGGTGTATTGAAAGGAATCAAAAACTAGTAGGTACTATAGGTATATATAATTATCAGAAAGTATTTTTTTGCATGGGAGACAATAAGGTAAGTTAAAATAGTAATTTACGTTACAAAACCGGAAAGTTGTATTTTTCAGGTCGAGACCATTCCAGGGCGAGCCGTAGGCGAGTCCTGGAAGCTTGGTGAGATCTGAAAAACACTTATTTTCGGGTGCGTGACGTACAATATTTTTTTAAGACGGACACTTCGATTCTTTATTTTACTTTTTATAACAAAAAGTGATTAACAAAACTAAAACCAGATAAAATAATAAGTTTGACATTTAACGACAAATTTAAAACCAACGAACTGTCATCACTCGACAATATATCGAAACGTTGTTACCATAGCAACGAAATCAAGGTAAGTAGATTTATTATAACAGAGCGATTGGAAAAATGAAAACAAAATGGACATCAGGAAAGAAACTGTATATTTTCTGGTCGGTCTTAAAAAAAATTGTTAATTTACCTATTTACTATTTTGAGACATTCTATAGGTATAGGTACATAAAATTTAACATTTTCAATGTAACGATATACCTACATCTTATTTTCAGTATTAATTACCTATGACAGTCATAAAATGAAAATTATACACCAGCAAAATTCTTACCTATAATAGTCCTTGATTGATTTTCATCAGTTATTTTAGAGCTAGTACTTTTACGTGTTGAAGAAGAATTTGGTATACTAAAAGAATTTGAATGTTAATGTCAAACGAGGGTGTGTTTTAATTATATTTAGGTATACACAAAAAAGACAAAAGTATTACCTTATAAATGCGCTACCCCATTTTGTGCCAGAAGAATCAACTGTTGAACACTTTTTGGTATATTTAGCGGAAAGAGAAGTGTGACTAAGTAGAATTGAGTCTGTAGAGGAGCTTGAATCCATATCATGTCTTAAAGTATCTCCTACGAATGTTAACTATATATTTGAATACACGTATAATTTATAGGTATGTATATTTACCAGCTTTTGAAGTAATTACAAATGCCTTTGCAGCTTTTGATTTATTTCTAGGATTTACAAAGCACTCGTTTAAATTCATGTTCGATTTATAGAATACAGAACCAATAGATATTTGTATTTGAAATTTTAGTGATATTTATTACGTCTTAGTTTTATTTAATTAGGCAGTTTCTAGCAGACAATCCAGTTAAACACTGGCTGATAATATAGGATTGAATTCTCCGTTCAATGATTGGATAATTAACAAACGGTTGTTGTTAATAGAATTAGTAAATATAAATACAGTATATTTTTCAATATATTATTATTATATAATAAAATTCATATAAGAATAATAATCTTCATAGTGCTGTGATTAAGTTTGGCAACAGTGTCTTCTACCTTTCTAACTTCATTCGTATCTTCGTTTACCTTCAAATGGCCATGGCAGTGCCTTAATTTTTTAATGTTGTGTGCTGTGGTGGTCTTGCAGTTGTGTTGTAGTTTTGACAAACGGAATGACGGATGTACGGTGTGTTATATATCTCAACAAAAAAATTACTGGAAAACAATAAAAATGGGCTGTGAATGAACTATTTTTATGTTAAATGTGTGGTGTAAGCTTTTGTGTTTTGTCTAAATTATTTAAATATGTGTAATGTACCGCCAAAGTTTTATCAATTGTGTCGGTTGTGTTTATCTCAAGATAAGGATAATGCTTTATTTATGTTCGATAAGGCGGCTATGGAAAGAAATATCCTTAAGAAAATCATGACGTGTCTGTCAATTTTGGTAAGATGATTCATCACTGGACATGTATCGTTATCTGATAAGAGATTAATTGATAGTAACCTAGATGTTGGCTATCCTTTTGTTTTGATTTCCATGCTAATTTTAAATATGATAGCAGAACATTCTTGTACAGATAGAATAAGGGTTATTTTGGGACATTTAACCGTGGATACTGATATGCGGTGATATAAATATTCATTTCTTTTTGTTTGGAAAACATCTGCTTTACGTACGCGTGGGACGAGATGATGCATTGTATATTTGATTACAGCAGACCATGCCACTAATAAACTTCAATAGATTTGTCTTTAACGTCACTATTATCTATTATATGACTCTGCTATAGCTGAGAGATTGTAAATAGAAAGTTTGGCAAAGAAGGGGAGATTTCAAATGAGATAAAGATTTGATAACGGAGGTTTTGCGTTTTCTTTGTCTCTAATGTATATACTAGGGAGTATTAGCTGAAATTAAAAATTGAATCACTTATTAGGAACTTATAAGAGGTACAATTTCTATAGTTGATTTGCTCTCCACTGGCGTCGAAAGGAGTTTTGTTTAAGGGGTTAGGCACCTAATTGTAATTATAAAACAATGATGTAATCTAATTTTAAATATCAGATAATAAACATTAATTTGTACCTACAACTCAAATGTCACAAATATATTTAATTAAAGATATCACACATAGGTGTGAAGAAGAAATTTTCTTGAAAAACACTAATTAAATGCACATAACTAACAATATGTACTTTAGAATATAGATGACACTTATAAATATTGTTGTTGATCAGTAATGCTATTCAACACTTACCTACTAAAATATTGAAAAAGTTGAATAATGATGAGATGGTTGATGACTCTTTTACTTTGATTAATTTTTGTGAAATAATCAGTTGAACAATGATTTATTTGTTTTCTACAACTAAATGCCACATATGCTGCCCAACAATTCTTAATTTTACAAATATTTCAAAATCAAGGATTATTAAAATACAAATTTTCTGTTCATCTGATATTTACTTTTTTTAAATATAACAATACTAAAAAACCAATCTAGAACCCTCATCCCACATGTCATCAAAAATAAGCAAAGCAAAGACCCTCCGCCCCCTATAGTGCTTACACTTGAACAGTCCCTATCCTTTAGCTTGGCATTATGAAGATTTTTTCTGTTGGTGTAAATTCACCATTGAATAGGCTTTAGAAAATTGAAGTAATATTTCAGGTTCATAAAACTATTAATTGAATATATTTATATTTACCAACATATCTTTGATAAATAAACAAATTACTTTGACGAAAATATGTGGGTTGACCTGTTGAGGTAATAAGGTAAAAATAGAATTTGATTATATGTTATAAGGTCTACACTATTGTGATCTTATCACTATCTACTTTGGTCTTCTTTATCTAGATTACTTTCCCAACCTGACTCTCTTAATGAAGTCTACCAGAAACTGAATCTTTCATATGGTTATTTTATTACTAATCACTGAAAAGCCAATTACCCAAATGGATGATGCAGTACCTTTGTATATGTTTACAAAAAATAAATGACCACAGATGCACTGTATTTTATTAAATACATTTATCCTTAAAAATGTCCTCTCTCCAGATAGTTTGATGATTATTATTAAAGGGCGGAATATAGGCAAAGTGCATATATTTGCATATTTTTCATATTTTTACAAATTTCATAAAAAATTGCATATTTCGGCAAAAATAAAATTTGTGTGCAATTTTAATGTTTTTCGTTTTATCAAAAGATTAAGTGCCACCCTTGCAGGGTGCATAATTGAAATAATTTAAAAGGTGGGTTGGTTTTATTATTATATGGTTTATGGACCTATTTTATTATTATATGGTGTATTGCCGGCATTTATTGGATGTTTAGAAATTTTTCAAGTAATCAATAAATTCATAACAAAACTTTCTTTTTTGGGGTCTAGTTGGAATGCCTTCTTTTTAAAGTTCCAACTAATTGGAGATAAAATGTACTCTTCTTTTGTATTTATATTGTATAGTTTAGTTTGAAAAATATATTGTTATAAATGCATTTTATACTATTTCAGGTTAAAAGTTTTACCTATTACCTATATTTTTCTTTTAATTTTACTTAAAATAAATAATTTTTGTAAGAGTCGGCGTTTTTTTACAGTGGAGCCCCGGTAATACGACAAACAGTTTGCAGGGCAGTGTCGGATTAGCGAATTTGTCGGATTATTGAGTACTGCCTTAGACCCCCTATAGTCCGGATTTTTTTACAAAAGAGTACCTACCTTGTAATCCGATAGATCCAATGATAAGATTCTACATGTTATATATATATGTATGTACATACTCTGAAGTAAAAATTATACTTCATTATGTATGTCAAGACCATGTCGGATTACAGGGGGTGCCGGATAAGCCAGGGGCCGGATTATCGGGGCTCCACTGTATTTCCATTTTTCCATGTTATATTCAAGGCATATAATTGCATATTTTGACAAATAAATGCATATTGTTGCATATTTCAAAGAAAAACTATGCATATATATGCGCATATTTTAACTGAATTGACGTGCATATATTCCGCCGTTTAATTATTATTAATATGATGATTTTGTTTAAGAGGTTTTATTCGGGCACAAATGTTACCCAAGACAAATTACCTTGACCTGTCATTTACCTATAAGTCAATTGTGAAAATTGTGGTTCGGAACCACTTTTGTTCTAATAATCTAATTGTTATTTTTGAACATAAAGTTACTATAAATATATTTCCAGGTGTCTGAAAAAGATGAATTGCCACATGTAATATGCCTTAGCTGTACAGAACAATTAGAATACTTATACAAATTCAATGAATTGGCCAAGAAAACTGAGGACATCCTACATCAATTTTTGGTTTACACCAAAGAACTGACAGGGTCAGAAGAGGTAAGATTATGTCGAATTAAATATTTCTTTATATGTATAAATAAATTGCAAGAATTTATTGCAGCAAAAAACTCAAGCACAGGTCTAATACATTAAAAATTGTGTACGGCATAAACGTAATTGATATAGTCATACCTATTAATATCATAATAATTGTTTAATGTATGATTGACTTAATGGGAGAGCACCAACACCAACGAAAGAGGTGAGTCATTACTAGAATTTATTAC
>CAJUYG010004987.1:0-15075 GCA_910591675.1 Galerucella calmariensis | reverse complement strand
CTACTTTAATTTTTCTATTTTAGGGTTCTAGTACGGGGTGATTTCTTCAATAGAAATACAATTTGTTGGTGTATTTTTTTGCTGTGTTGCATTCCGGCCGGTGGCCGTTTGTTTCCGTTACTGAGGGGCTCTTCTGAAGTTTCTCCAGGGGTTTTCCTTCCTCTTTCGCAACGTGACGTCATCGTTTCCACCGGAAGAGGAATTGCCTTTCCTTTGACTGGACCACATTGCCGGCCGATTGACGCGCCCTTGTACCTGTAGTAAACTGGGAGCAGGTTTTATTTTTCCTTATATTATTAAATGATAACGGGTTAAATTTTTGACTCTTTAATTTCGAAGAATACTTTAACTTTCGTTTCAATTTAAGTTGTAATTGAAAGAAAATTAGGTAAGCGTCTTGGCCAAGATTTTATAAGCATATAAGTATATTTTTTTCATATATATTATTTAAGGTACGAATTTTGGTACCAAGATTTTTTTTTCATAAGAATACTTCCGGTAACAAATCGGATTGAAATTGATTTTGATTTTATTTTTATGCAGAGCTATTCCAATGTACCTAGATTGAACTTTTATATATTTATATTAAATAGCTGATAGGGTTTTATTGTAAAATAGATTACTCAACGACTCTATTCCTATCAGTATAGTAATGTAATACTTATTGTAGCAAGACACACGATTATAGTTTTTTTTTCTTTTGAGGAAGGTCTATTTTTTTTCTTTTCCCTATTTTTCTGATTTTTCAAGGGAAAGTGTACATATCAGATCGAGGCTTGGGTAAAAAATCAGATGGCGCCCTAAGTAAGACCTTTTTTTTTAAAGATCAATTCAAATTTTATAGTGAACCACACCCGTCTTCACTGTAAGCTAGCCGGAGCCTACGGTTGCCACCAGACAGCCGAAAGAAAAATTGTAACGACGAAGCTCGAAGCTGATGGGCTACTCAAAAAGAGTCAGGTTTGAGAAAATAATCTAGATTCAGAGGAACGAAATAGATCTGAAAAATTCGCGGTGTAATAGACCGCTTATCCACCTTATCAAATCTAGTCAATGACATATCGAATAGAAATTTTCTCATTTTCTCTATGAATAAATCATGTTTTTTAAAATATGCCATGCACCGTCTATAATAAACAATAACTTATTATTGTTAGAAATATGATTTCATGACAAACTTACATATGAGCACACCGTAGAATTTTAAGCTAAGTTTATATTTATCTTTGAAATAATGCAGGCTAAAACTTGTATGTCACGAAGTGGTTGTCATGAAGATTAATGAAGAATAGCAGTGAATATGAGAACTGAAAATGGTTTAGCTTGAAATCCAGTTACCGAATGCAAATATAAAGCAATTACGTCAATTCCATTCCCCCTTATCAGAGAACGAGAAACACACTGAAATATACCGCGTTTAAATCTCAGATACATGAATCACCAGAAAATGCGAATAACCTACGGTTGAAGTAGTTTCAACCAGGGCTTCCGTTATTTATAGGTTTCACACCAGATATTTTGTAGGGTAGATTCCAACTGACTGAAAAAGCAAATAGGGTTGTGCTCGACAAATATTCTATCGATCTTTTACCTTTTATTTATTGCTTGCATTACAAATTTGGGACGAATTTAAAAACAAAATATTGATTTTGGAGTTGAGATCAATGAATATAAAAGTAAATAGGAGGAGCAGTGGGACTGGGACGATTGAAGTTTCCTCTGAGAGATTTCAATCAGGTGAGAACAAATGAATACCTGTGTCCTGTAGAAGTTTCAATGTGTGACATAACGAGTCACTGTCGCCTAAATGGGCACCTTAAAAAGCCTGAAAAACTTGAGAAAGGGGAATGTAGATTATGTGGAGTAGAAAAAGGAACCTCCATCCACGTACTCACTGCGACAAATTATCGATGTTGTCGACCTTTAATTAGTAATTCTTTAGTTATTTCTTATTTTACATATTTCCAAAAATATATTGTGCCCCTTTAACACACTAAGTTCCTCAGGAAAGTTTAAGTAAATCGCGCCTCCTTTAAAGCTACTTTCCGGAGGAAATCGGGGATATTCGCATGTTTATATCCAGTAGTCTCCTAGGTGTTGTGTCCTAGGATTCTGAGGTTCCTCTCTCCATTCCACATAATCCACATTCCCTTTGCTCAAGTTCTTCAAGCTTTTTAAGGTGCCCATTTAGTCACTTCCACAGTTTTCTCCTGACTGAGGTATTCATTTGTTCTCAACCGATTGTCGTCTCTCAGGAGTCACTTCAATCGCCCCAATGCTCTGGAGACGTCTTGCGATTAATTTTTATTCTCATTGAACTCAGCCAATTGAGTATGTGGATAAGCTATGTATAGTTTGGCGAATCTATCTGAAGCTACGCGGCATCGGTAAGAAAAGAAGAATCATGGTCAGTATCTGTTAATTGTGTACGGTACCTATTTTATGGAATTATGGAAAGCATTTTATGAGAGTGGATATTGCTATGATATTGAATTCAGTTAAAATGATTATTTGCGTAAGCTTCTAGTTCGAAGTTCATTTTATTTGGAGTATTTTCAATGTTTATCAATATTTTTGTTTGTTCCTTTCCATTCCATTCTTTGAAACTCATGTGGTATCTCTATGTTGAAACATAAACAGTTACGTAAAGTTTTTACATAACTACTTTTCATAACTGATATAATATGAAGGTTATGAAAAATGTAACATTACCTAACGTCAAGGAGTGACGTAAAGTGTCACATTTGATAGCGGAATTAGATAAATTAAATTTATTCAGTTGAGCAGCCGAGGAACAAGTGGTCTAGTATTAAAGAGCCTTTCCTTCACAACACCAAAAAGAGTTATACGACAATATATACCTAAAGAGTCTGATTTATGCTTCATTTTGAGGGATGGGTAAGATAAGTCCAGTCACCTTTCGTCCGAATGAACAATAGTTCGTATATCGCGAATAAACTTATATCTCTAATGTAATATTAGAGCGCTTCGTCAAAATCTTTCCCCTATTCTGACAATGTCACCAAAAAAGACATTAGATTTCAGCAAACTCCCAAGCGTTCACCTAGAATGAAGGAAATCGGATCTTCCTGTAATTTTTGGCGTAATTTTCTAGTGGTCAGTACCACTTCAAATTCTGAGTAAAAGCTATTGATTATGTGACGTATCACCTGAGAATTGTGATTCCCGTCTTTCTCAATAAGGGACAGGCGTGATATATTTTTTCCGGGGCTACATAGCCTCTAGTAAGCGTCTTTCATGTTCTTCCCTATAAACTCACTCAACCACTGAAAGTAGAAGTAAGTGAATTGAGCGAGTTATTTCTCCTCCTTTCTCCGCAAAATTTATAAAAACAAGTGAACACAAATATAAAACATGCTCGATAATTTACTCATGTTCAATTCCGGCCAGTTCACCAGGGTATTTATCAAGACCCGATGAGTATTCGATAAGATAATTTTTTACTTTGTAGATATCGAAAAATTGATTGTCAATCTGACGCTTAATACTTTTCAATACAAACTTTATCAGTTTTAATCAAAAATTATTCATTTTTTAAAACTACAGTTGGGAAAAGTACAATAATTGGTAAATTAATTGAATCATTAGATGCAATACCAAATCTTTCCGACATTTTTAATCCAGTTGTCAGTTTGACGTTTAATTAATTTTTAATAAAACATAAACACCACACCAAACTGAAAACACCACATGTAGGGTATTATCGCTGTAATACAGCGGTGATTGGATGAAATTTTACACATGACTTGAAATTAAGTAATTTGATTGGTTACTATATCCAGTAAAAAATTATCACCTATATGCTAACATCAAGCATTTATTCCAATTATTAGCTTGGTAATGTTTACGCTAAGTTACCAAAAATTGAATTGATTACCTTTGATTATTATATAGTTATTATATTATTAATACTATCGATTACCTATAAACATTAGCATTCACCTCTCTAGTCTGGCTATGGAGTGTCTTTTCAAGAGTATATTGATTCATTTTCAAGAAATGAACAAACACAAAACACACACTATACAAAATCGCAAAAAAGTTTATTATTACTAAACACAAAATACAAAAGTTCAAGATGCCGAAAAATATTGGAAATTCAATGATAAAAACTGACAATACAAACAAAACAAACAAACTAAATAACCAATTTCAGTCAATAGTCGGAGTAAGAGGGAAGGGCACACTCATGCTCTTACCAAAACAAGTCAGGTGGTTTTCACCAATTAAGTTCGTTCAGAGAATCGTTCAGAGAAACGTTATCGGGTTGAACAAAGTCCATAATATAAGTGTTTTTCTTTTATTATACAGAAATTGAAAAAATAATGTCGATAGACAAAATCCAATGTGACAAAAGTACTGAAGTTTTTCCATTATTGATATATTTCGATTATCAATAGCTCATTTTCTAATTATCTGCACATACTTAGCACTTCAGCTTTTTTATAGCTTTAAGTGGCAATATCGAATGTTTCTAGCCGCATTTCTCCAACATCTTCAGATAAGTTTGCCAAACCATTTTTTTAGTAATATGCAAAATGTAGTTAGTTATTGATATGACAATCCTATTATACTTTATATATACTTTATGTTCCTCATATTTCCAGAAATATTGAGATGAGTCAGCTTATTCATTATATAATTATTATTTCATTATTTTGCAACGACCTTCCCAAATCTGTTATTATTTTTTATGAACGCTATTTGGTGGAAAAGTTTGACAGTTTTATACAGGAATCCCTATGTCGCATCTTATGAATAACATTCTGTGCATGGGAACGCTTGTTGTTTTTGAATACTCCATAAAAATTGAAATGTCAATTGCATATCACGATAACCAATAAACAATAACTCTCTCTTGAAGAGCTCTGCTATAGTTGATATCTTTCAAATTGATATAATCAAAACTTCACCTATGGATATCGAGACAATAGCTATTGAGAATGAAAAGACCTACATTTCTAAGATATATTACATAGTTTAGAAACAGGTACAGCAATAAATTCCCATACAAAGTTGACCCAACCGAACTTAGTTTTGGAAATGGTTGTATAATGAGAGGACACAAAGTATCAACTTCCTAATGATCACAAAATAAAGTTTCACGAATGGTGCACACAAGCCATTTCAATAGTTCAAAAATTGAAACTTATCTAAAGGTTGTGAGTAATGATCAAACTGTATTATTTGAAACATATCGATAATTGGATAGGGTGTTCAACTAAAAACAGATTCCTGTCAATGATTAGTAGATCGTTAATTATAATGGAAAATTTACGTCGCACCGTATTTCATCTAATTTTATAGTGTTTATAGTGCTGTCTTTTTTCATACCCTTTAAAAAAATCATATATGAAAAATTTCTCGAAATACGCCCTCTAGCTAGTCACATATTATGTCTTGCAACAAAATAATCACACGAGAGAGTAGTTACCCAAATTGAAGAAGAAAAGGGGAAAATAAGGTTCAAGTGACAATAAGCTGTTTTGATTAGTCCAAGGATGGGTTTTATGCCTTTCATTTTTCTAATCGAAATTAATTGGAGCAAACAAAAAAGTGGAAGATGTCAAAAGTTTGGACCTAAAGAATCTCAAACATTCCAAAAAAAGGAGAAAAAAGAAGCTGAAACATGGAGCAGCAAAGAATAGTACATTGTTTACCGGGTAGGAAAAGCTTAACATTCCTGGACGACTGTGAAGATTGCTAAGTCGAGGCGCAAGCCTCGACTTAGCAACACAGAGTCCAGGAATGTGGCTTTTCCTACGAGGTAAACATACTATTTTTCCGCAAATCGTTTAAAATTCCACAGATATTGATTGATTTAAAAAAAAACGCGATAATTTTATTCCCAAATAAATGGTGCTTTGAAATTCCTAATAAAATTACTTGGGTTACTATGGAAACGTATTGAGGTTGAATTGTCAAACTTGACGCTTATAAATTTAATTGCTGGTGTTCTCGAAAGTAAAATGATAAGTGATGATGAAATTTCCATTCCTGGGACTCCTCCAGAGCTGGTTGAGGCAGTGAATACTGCTTCATTAGAATTATTGCCAAAGAAATCAAGAGAAAGTACGAAAATGCATACAGACGTTTTATGGATTATCGCATGAGTGAAAATACGAGTTCTTTCTCAGAAAATGTTGTAATGGCATACTTCCTAGACCTTTGTTTAAAGATGAAATCTTCAACATTATGGGCCAATTATTCAATGCTGAAGTCAACCCTTGCACTCAAACACAATGTAGATATATCTACATACTCAAAACTTCGTTCTTTATTGAAACGGCAAGCTCAAGGTTATAGGGCAAAGAAATCTAAGATTTTAACGAAGGAAGAAATTGAAAAATTTATCCAGGAAGCTCCAGAAAAGAAAATTTAATGATTAAGGTAATTTACAAGGTTTTAATTTCTATTTAGATTATAGCTTTATTTATTTTTTAGGTGGCTGTAATATTTGGTATTTCTGGGGCCTGTAGAATGGATGAGTTAGTCCGAATGACTGTACACGATATAGAAGACTTAGAATCTAAGCTTTTAATCAGCATACCTGATTCGAAAACCAACAAACCAAGATCATTTGTAATTAATCAGATCTACTTGAATGTTTATCGAAAGTATGTTTCGTTAAGACCAGAAAATATGAACAGTGACCGATTTTTCCTTAAATATCAAAGCGGAAAGGGTTGTAGACAAGTGGTAGGAATTCATCAATTTAGAAAAATGCCCAAAATAGTTGCTACTTATTTGAACTTGGTAAATCCGACAGAATATACTGGTCACTGCTTTCGTCGGTCTTCTGCAACAATATTGGTTGACTCTGGTGCCGACATAACTAGTTTGAAGATGCATGTCGGATGGGAGTCATCAAACGTTGCTGAAGGATATATCGAAGAATCGCTTAACAATAAGGTTGAGGTGGCAAATAAAATTTTCACAGTACAAAATATTCAACAAAATGACCCTACCACCCTGCATGTTGTCCAAAATGTTTCTCATAGTTCTAAGAGTGTTCCTCCAATGTTCAATAATTGTACTAACTGTCAAATTACTGTAAATATAACAAATTGATCTTAAAAATGTATTCAACAATGACTCGATGTTTCCAAAATATAAATGAATTCCTTATAAGCAATGTGTTTTCAATCATTTATGTAGAACACTAACAACTGTACGGAAATATCGTTTCCTTACAGTAAGGAAGTCTTGACTTTTTCTTCAAGAAATTTTGACAGGAATGTCAAAATTTCCTAGCGATTTGCGGAAAAGATTATTGACAGCTTCATATTCAAACTAGTGACGTCTTCATTATAAGCTGCATACTCTCAGCAAATTTCCTCATTTTCTCAGTTTTTTCCGTTAATCTGGGGATAAATTGAGAATATTTTGATTTTTGGATATCTCATTTGTAACTCATTGATATTACCTAATTAAACGTGGGGTCTAAATTTGAAGTTGGACACCCTATTAAGCATGGAATAATCTTGTTAAATCTAAAGTGAATGTTCCTTTTTGGTTGAACGTATGGTATAGAAAAAATCCAGTTTTAATAGTGAACACCATACTCGAGAAAAATCCATCTAGTTCAACGCGACTAGTCCAAGAAATTTCAAATATGCATGCAAACACAATAACTCGGAATTTTTCCACAAAGAAATATTGAGTGAATGTGGGAATGGGGATAATGAGCAGACTAGCTTACATTGCCCTGTTAACATACCACGACATCGACAGTTACCTTATCTTTGTTCATTAGGTCAGCCGTAAATGTCCTGTTATAAACTGTATTTGTTCTGGTGAGATTACCCACCATTCTAGATATTTCTGTGCCACCCAATTCCATACTCATTGTCGACCTTGTGAAGCCGATGAAGGTTCCGGTCACATATAATCAACGAAACAATATTAATATTTCCCAGCATGTGAATGTTCACTTGATATTGAGTGGAGAATAAAAGTTTTATCACATTCATCTTGTGTTGAGACTTCACTTCAAGAATTGAAATTGATCATGAGACTTCAATGTTGATGATCCTAGCATTGCTTGTAACCATCGAGAATTATCAGAAAGATATCATTCGTAAAAAACCACTCTTTCAGGATACCATGGCCGCCAGTGGACATCACTTATTTCCCAAGTGGAAAGGTTTGTCGGGTACAGTGGTGAGTATTTCTATATCAGGTCCCTCTATTTTTCACTTTTTAGCTCAATTTACTATAAGGTGTGTTTCATTCAGATTTTTTGAAACTCGATGCCGGATCAAAGGTATGCTTCCTAAATGGAACACCACATACTTCACCACTATATTGTGAAGCCATCAGTTCTTGAGGAGTGTGTGAAATTTCAAATAAATCTTCGCGTTTAAAAGTGGGTATAGATCAAGCTTGAATGTTGCGTTACAAAAAAAAAACATACATACAAGTGAATATAAAGCGTGTTTAAACTAAGATCATCGGAATATACGACTGAATTTATTCATACCATATTAAAAAAATTGTGAAGCTATCACAATTGAGACTGATTATTTGAAAATTGGAATCAAAATGATGAATTATAAATTGAAACGAGGATTTTAATACATCTGGAAGTTAAATGAGAAGGATTTGAAGCAAGGGGGAATATGATGTTAATTTAAATTCAGTGGAATGGAGTGAAGCACTTAACCTTTTTATATTAGTTATATCATATTATGTGGTTGTTCGCAATATTTTTTTCCAGATGTTATTATCTTCTTTTATAACTTTCACAAATTTGTACAAAAATATATAATTTTCTTTCCATAAGTAGTAGCTTAATTGAATGCTACAGCTACTGTATGTGTGTGTGGGGAACTATGGGCGTAGTTGAATCCGGCACTGGCTAACAGCGGTATAATTAACACTACAGTTCTCCCGAGTATATCCATCTCGCTTCACTGCAATTTTTAATAACAGACGCAAGCTTTGTCGACACAGTCTACATAACCACTGCTGCCACCATATACTAATACAATTCTACTCGTTACATCAAGCAGCCTAAAGGATAAATAATTCCTGGTGGTCATGAGATCTTGCTTCATTCCATATTCCGCAACGGTAAAATTTGAATTAATTCTTTTTTATTATTGTCTTTATATGCAAATATGTAACAAATTTATTTCAATAGCTCTTCACTGCAGAAACCAACGTATTGTTAGAAGCTGAAGGTATTTAATTCGTATAGATTCAATAAAACGCTGGTAGCTATCTTCGACAATAATAGAGCAATGGAGTAGGCAGACGGTGCTTTGTTATTTCGGATATTTAATTTTTGATTAAAGCGCACTTTTCATGATGAATGCTGTAGTCTGATAACCATTTTCTATTGTTCATTTCTTCCACTAACTAGGCATCCAGTGTGAAACAATGTATGCTGAAGATTGTACGTTCTGCATTATATTGTTATAACTGAATTTGATGTATTTTCTGTTTAGTGGTGATACTAGATCATGCAGATGTTCAATATAAATTGTCTCATTGACGTTTTCCGGTCATCACAATCGACCAAACAATTTCTGTAGTTATGAGGACAGAAAAAGAATATTTGAAATCAATGATGTTACGGTGACACGCATGAAATAAAAAAGGTGTAGACAGCATCCGATATCCATTTATCCACATTCGGGAATTGTCTCTATTTTGCAATGTTCATCCTTCACTACATTGTGTTGCTGTTATATACTCAATGTGGATAATAAAGGTATTATTATTGTTATTATTATTATATGGATGTGGGAGCTGCTTACCACTAGAATAGTAGAGACGACGACGAGCGAAGACATTGTCTTCATCTGTATAATCAGAGGATGCCCACAGGGAGAAGTAGCATCCCCATTGATGTGGACGATTGAATTGATTCAATTTATTGATAGTGATTTGACTGACCTCGGAATATCCTGCCTTAGTTATGCTGATAATATTGTCATAACAGTCAGAGGACAATTCGGAAAAATCCTCCGTAATATCGTACAAAATGGTCTGAACTATACAATTTGCTTGTGTGAGCAAGTGAGACTAAGCATCAACCCCACTAAAACTATCCTAATATTCTTCACTAATGAAATAAAACCCAACTCCAATACCATATTTTGAAGGGAAGGGAAAGGGGTTGAGTGGAGACAAGAGTTCAAGTATCTAGGTTTGACTTTGGACAGTGAGCTACTGTGGAACAAACACGAAAAAAATATTTAACAGTGAGCAAAAATGGCTCTGGTGGTTCAGGAATCCTGACATGAAGAAACTGGGGTTGTAATCCAAAAAACCTGAGCTTGATGTACATGCCACCATGAGACCAATTGTTATCACTTATGGAGCCTTTGCGTGGAGTAGTAGAACTAGCCTATTGGCGACGAGAGAAAACCTCTCCAAAACACGAAGATTATCCTGGATATACATTGCAGAAGCAATGGGAATATGCCCAACGGTAGCCATGAAAGTAATTCTCAACCTCACACTACCACATATGGTGGTGGAAAGTATTGCAAAAAAAACAAAATACTAAGTAAGGAGGAAATCATCTAAAACAACCTTCGCTCCTGAGAAATCAGATAATCTGGAACATTCAATGATACACAGACGGCTTGGAAGCGATAAAAGGAGCTGGGATAGGAGTATTCGAATCAGATACCAAAAAACCACAAGTAGCTTTCAAGCGGAAATTCAAAGCATAAGAAAGTGTGTCCAGTAAAATATTGATGAATAATACAGAAGGAGAAGGATTATCATAATGTCGGATACACATGGAGCTATTGAAGTACCTACTAAGCTCTTCTGTAATCAGTTCCAAAATAGTGTGAGAAAGCCCATGCTAACTCAATAAAAAACGCGAGAACAATGTAGTCACATCACTTTGGATTCCAGGTCACACTGGATTAGGAGGGAATGAAATAGCAGATGAACTAGCAAAAAGAGGGACTAAATCTTCCTTCTGGGAGTCGGGAATCTTCCGCGGAATCATCTTCAATGTAATATTGGGAGAAATGGAAGCAGCCAAAAAAAGGAGTAGATATGACTGAATATGATTGGAAATATCTAGTAGGACAAAGACAATCAAATACTTTTCTGGGTGACTACAACCTGTAAAGATCGAATGAATGCATAAGTCAAAGTAGAGCTGCACTAAGAGCTCCAACAGGGATCATTATGAGACGTTTTCGCCTGAATAGCTACCTGTGAAAGAAAAGCTCAAAGGAGTGCAGAAAAAAACGTAGATATCTTCTGTACGTTCCTTGGGGCATTACTTATACTTTTTTCTTCTATTTTTTAGGTTATCAAAGTACCTAGATCACATCTCTGGTGAAATGTGAATTCAATTTCTAGTAGACTATCATATCGTTAGAATGTCATAAAATAATTTTTTTATTCCACATCTTACCAGAGATGTGATCTACTGTCAATGGACTTTAACAAAGTTCCGTAGTCTCAAACTTCAAAATGTCATTGATTGTCTAGTTTCATTTCCATTGTATATATTCCTGAATTCACTACTTCGTCCTCACTTCTTTTCCGTCTATGGAACGAATGTCCAGTATTTTTTTCAAGGTATGTTATTCAAATCACAACTTTTCCTATCTAGGAGTGTTGTAGTCTCAGTGGTCAAATAATGCGGCTGGAAACATTCAATACTGCCACGTTCAACTATCAAAAAGCTGAATTGTCTAGTATGTACTGGTAATAATTAGAGAATAGACTTTTGATTATCAACAGTGCATCAACAATAATGAAACGTCGGTTCCTTATTATGTTTGTTTTATTGGACTTTTTCACACTATTTTTCCGGAATTATCTACTTCACCCACAGACTCCTGCGAATAAACGAAGCCGTCAGGTTTCCATCCAAATGGAATTTTAGTTTGTGGCTACATGTGGAAATGTAACTGTTATCGCATATTGATGAGATTGAAGTATTTGTACGATATCAATGATTTCTCCAGTACAGAATTATGCTCTTAGACCTTCTAGACGGATGATATCGTGGGCTTACTGCAAAAAGCCGGTAAGTCCACGTATGTACTTTTTTTTGATATTTACACCGCTGAGTCCAAAAACATCCTTAAAAACATCCTTAGTTTCTACTGCAAAAACCACATTAGTCCCGGTAATCATTTAAACCGTTATTTTATAATATCATATTTTGCTTAAGTCCATTTGGTTATAATTCATACAGCTAAAATACTTTAAGTTAACTCACACTATTTTTTTTTTTCAACCAGTAGTTCCTAACCTAGCCTATATCTTCAACAAAAATACCTTAAGTGCCCTTGACAGATTTTACCCGTTACTTTTAAATCTAATCAATAAAATTATATACAGTAAAAATCTGATATATGACCTTAACTGCTTTTAGCTGCCAAGTACTTATTGGTGAAACCGCGTATCGTTGGCCTGCAAAAACTCGCCAAAGGTTCTCAGCGACTTTTTGCTGATAATGCATGTCTGCGTAGGAAATATTTTATACAGTCACAATTCGTTTAAACGTCACCAAACGTGTAGTAACGTGAGTCATATCGACGTGTTATGGTGTTTTTATTTTTATCAACAATTGAAAACAATTATTCAATAAAGTGGAGGGAAAATACAAATCAAGAATTGCCAGAATGGTAGAAATGATCTTAAAATCTAAGAAAAAGAAAAACAAACAGCTATAAAGTTTGCGAAATGTTTTATAAAGATTTTAAAGATTCAGGTGACTTATCACAATGTATAATAAAAAATAAAAATAAAAACACTGATGGAGAAACAGTCAACTGGTTGAAGGTAAAGTGCTTTAGGTATGAAAAGAGTAAGCCAGGAGTTATCCAATATCGATACGATCATTCCTCGGAATATAAAAACATTTATACATTCGAAAAGGGGCGTCCAAATAATTTGCAAGACCTGCGTCTAAAAACTCTACACAAAGATGCTTTCAATAACAGAAAAGAAAAAAAAAGTTTATTACAACTATGTCGAAAAAAAGATATTCCGGCGGAGTTTCACGGATGGTACAAGTCCTTGCCTGTATCTAAAACCGCTATAGATGAAATTCATACGGGCAAGACATCTGAATCTGTATAATTTCTTATTAAAAATATAATTTCTTTTTTCTGTTTGTAAACAGTATTTTTATACAACTGACAACTATTTGTGTGTTCCTATTAGAAAAAGACTGCTTAGTTTAAGTAATAAACTGTTAAATTTATGTTTTGTCATTTTTTAAAAAGACTGTTCAGTTTAAGTAACAAACTGTTGAAATTTTGTCATTTTTCAAAAAGACTGTTCAGTTAAAGTAATGAACTGTTAAATTTAGGTTTTGTCATTTTTTAAAAAGACTGGTAAGTAAGTAATAGACTGTTAAATTTAAGTTTCGTCGTTTTTTAAAACGACTGTTTAGTTTAAATAATAAACTGTTAAATTTGTGTTTTGTCATTTTTTTCCCTGCCAAAATCCGTTAAATCCATTTTTTTTTAAATATTTTACAAATATACAGCACCAAAATATCTTTTTTTGATTTTGTGTTATGCAAATATGTTTGACGACCGAAGTTCAGTTAATTTTTTTTTATCCTAATATATTTCTATAATATACTGATTTTTCCTTTCAATAGAAAGTTTTAAAGTGAAAAATCTCAATAATCAATTTATTTAACTGGTCGGGTTTTTGCAGTAAGCCCACGATATGTACCTCATACCTCATGAGGCGAAAATACGCCGAAACCTTCTTTCAAATTGCAAACTGAAATATTTGGATCTATATGCAGATATAAGAACCCCGGTTAACTTTGAAGTTTCATTCAATGCCAGTAGTGGCATATAGCCAGGGAAGTAGTTTTTGTTTCTTAGTGAACGGTCTTTGTTATTTGATGTTCAAAGACTCTGTGGAACGTTATAATGGTAGGAAACTATCAGCTTCGACAGCTATTTTTCCCATTTATGAATATAAACATTGACTATTCAGTAGTATTAGTATTGTCGGTTCATATTGTATTTCTAATTTCATTTGACATCCTAAACTTTTGTATTTGTGTTTAGTATTGATAAACGTTTTTGTGGTTTTATATAGTGTGGGTGGTGTTTGTTAATTTTCCAAAAATGAATCAATATACTCTTGAAAAGACACAGTTCATACCTAAGCTAGAAGGGTGATAACTAATGTCCATAGGTATAATAAGAATAACTATATATTAATTAATATTTAACAGTAATTACACAAGTGGTGGTGATTTTTTGATAATCTTAACTAGATGCACGAATCTTTGTTGCTATGGAAATCGGATCTCCTAATAGCAACAAAGAGAGAGTTGATGTAGTTGGAATTATTACCACGAAAGTAATTCGGCGTGATCATTTTTTAAACCTAGGTAATAATTGAAAAATATATTTAGAGTAACCATATGAGAATAATCCGGTCTGCCGGCCGGAATTTATATAATTGAATGAGGAGCAATTTTAATATATATTTGTTCACTTGTTTGAGTGTGCGAAAAAGAGATAATTATTAGGATACTGATCAACATAATGATCATTACGGTTACGTTAGGTGTTTTAGATAATTTGGTATCCAGATTGAATTCAAGTACGATTTTCAACTCCATTCGTTTCAAAAAAATACCTTGTTTGAGAAATACCTCACTTTCAAGCTTAGCATGAATCAGTTTCTATATACAGGGTGTCTCACGACGAGTGAAAACTATCTGTATATGACAAAATATTCATAGTAAAATCACGAAAATTTCTAGCTTTGGGTTTTCGGATACGATCTTTTCAACTGAAATATTTTCAAAGACGGCCGACTTCCGTTTCTACCGGAAGTCGACTGTAACTTTGTTATTTTAAATAGAACACCCTGTATATTAATACATTTTTGAAATCTACGTATTATTTTAGTATACTTTTGTCTGGAGAATTTTTCCGAAAAATGCACACTTTTTGAGTTATTAATTTTGTTGTAGAAAATTTGACCGTTGAAGACCCTTATAAATAATTTTTTTACGAGAGGACCCTTGAAGATATGAAAATGGTTTCTCTTCGGTTGCCTTAAGCAAGGTCAAACGTATTC
>CAJUYG010004986.1:0-15076 GCA_910591675.1 Galerucella calmariensis | reverse complement strand
TGGTGAAATTGTTTTCATGCTATTTATTACTTTTTATATTGTTCTGTTCGATTCTGTTCATTAAAAATATCAATCTTCTTATTTTTTTGTTTCTTTTGTGTAATGAATGAAATTATATATTATTTAGGACCACTTAAATGTATGTAGGGCTAAGACATAGTTTACTCACCGACGTCTGAACGGTAAGTAAATCACTTACCGACGTGTTAGACTTAGAAACCAGTAAACACAACCTACCGACCTGACAACCGATGCTGTAAATAAACAAAAAAGATCGATCGCGCAAAAAATTTTCAAGTGATCTGCAAAAAGATTGTCGCAAGGGATATTCTTCCTCTGTTATTAGAACATTCTAGCAACATTACAATTAGGTATTATAATTACTAACAATTACAGGTATATATGAATTCATTCTACATTAATTTTATATTCAAATTGTCAACAATATATGATGTTTGAGGGCTTACCACATTATATAAAAGATTCAATTTATTGAAGTATTAAACTCGAAAACCTAGAATACTATGTTATTTAGCATCTTTGGTTGAAAGATAAATATTGAGATGGTTTTTTCGCCTTTTTTTAAATCCATCCTTTCAAGTAAACTATTAGAAAACTAGGATTTGAAGTAAATAATTGTGGAAGAATAATGTTGATCAGCAATAAATTTCAACCAATCGGATATTATCTTCACAAATATTTTGCTTCTTGCACCAATTACCTAAATCCGAAGAGACCGATTTATGTTGGTACTGCGCAGCTGTCTTCATTTCTTGACAGTTTTCCTTCGCAACTTCATTGGTGCCTGGATAACTCCCTTATAATGAATATTGTCATCAATACTAGTCTGGTAACATCCAGTTGCAAAAAGTTTTAGAGAAATTAGAGAATCTTGCGAACGAAAAAAAAGAACAAGCAATGACGAAAAGGTCTTTAAGTTTGTGGAGATATTATTCAGTGCTAGGAAGCAGGTCATTAATAAAAAAAATTGTAGGTAGAAGTAATTCCGATTCTCACAAACCCAAAAAGATCAGAATATTGACTAAAGAGAATATTTCAAATTTTTCACAAGAAGTGGATACCTTAGAGAGAAGATAAGAAACTTAAGATGTGTGCACGATGTATTTAGAATTTTAATACATAGTACAAAAACAAATGTGTATATAAGGAACAAATATGGTATAATTGGTGGATCAATGAGACCCAAGGATGCCGAAACTTCTTGTTTCTTTTTGTCTTATATGGTGTAGACTCCGTTTCACATGAGAAGAAGTCACGTGAAGTTCGTCAACTGTCTTGCGCAGAAATCAAATTTGGTCTCGTTTATCTATGTCGCCTCGTAACGACCCTTCCATGCATTTGGCGTTACAAACGATGTTCCATGCCGACAGCTATTTTAATATTCACATTTGAGGTTGTGTTTGAAGCAATCATTTACTGTCGAATATTTTTAATATTTTAAGGCGTTTAGCTAGTTTATTGTGTGTTTTATTCGATCTCCTGAAAAATTATCCACAGTCAAGGCCGACATATTCTAATTTTGTGTTAAAGCTACAAAATGCGAAAACGCTCCACTACTGATTTGAAGTCGAATGTCAATATTACAATATGTCGCTTAAGACTGCAACATCCAGTGGGTTTTTCTTTCATGAAACGGAGTCTATAAAGCAGTCAGTAGGTATCCATCCTGTTTGGGGACATGGCTAGATAATTGCTTCTCTTTGAAAGTTGCCTTTAGCTGTGGAATATACGGATCACTGTTTCCGAAGAACTTCGGCTTCCTTGTTTTGTAAGATGATTCCATAGTAGATCTTCACATGATTAAGCGTCATGGTGAAAAGGAATTTGACACATCGGAATATAATAGTTATTTATTTTATTAGATGGTAAACACAAAAGAGAAAAACTGTAGGATGAACGAAGACCAGTACAGAGAATATGGAATGCAAAAATTGAAAAAAAAAAAAAAAAAAGGGGGCAGACCAAGAAAAAATTGGGATAAGGTAATAGCTGTATTACTGGATAAAGTAGGAAGAAGCTGGATAGAAGCGAAGGACTTAGCTCAAAATAGGAAAAATTGGAAAAAATTCGTGATGAAAAAATAGCTGCAGCACACCCTACATCACTAAGTGGTAGAAGAGCTTTAAGATTATATATATAGATAGTAAACACAAATGCAATATAACGTTTTATCTACAATCACAGTCATTTAGAATCAAATTTATTTAAAAAATTTGGGAGGTGTGTTGATTGTATTTAATATTGTATTCATAATTATTCCACTAGTGGATAAAGTGGTTTTTTACTACAATTATAATGTGATTGTGATTAAAATAATTTTAATTGGTTGTATGTGTCAAAAACGAGCAATTTTTAAAATTATTGTAGTATATTCCAAGAAAACATTTTCAAAATGCTTAACTGCATGCGATATTTATTTTTAATTTTTTTAAAATATTTTTAATTCAATTCAAGTTGAACAATATTTTTTTATTTATTTTAGAAATAAATGCTTTTAACAAACAATATATCTTTTATATTTTTATTTACTTGCTTGGCACTTACCAAGTATAAATTTATTCTTATTTTTATTATAAATGGATTTATTTGGGTTTAGGTTTTTAGGTATAGAAGATACATTATTATGATGATTAAACTTTTTAAAATACTAACAGTACTTGAAGTATTATTGATATTTCAAATGTCTTCTTATTTTCAATATAATTAAGAATATTTGAAACCTACAAATAAATAAAAACTTTCTACGCTCATCCCTATATCTATACTAATAAAATAATATAAATCAACCTTCGTAGTACACTAACGGTAATAAATAACGTCTATTTATTGGAAATATTGAAATATTTAGTTTGTTTTAGGGGCAACCATCAATAATAAATTGTTGATACATTTTGTTCATATTTCTGCTAGATAAATTTGAAAAGTTTTAACATTAATATATTAAATGATTTAATTGGGTTGTATACTTTAAGGTTTGGTTTTAAATTTTATTAAATTGTAAATAAATTTGGTCAAAATGGGTTGTTTTTCAGCTAAAAGTTAAATGTAACTTGGAATAGAAGCCAAGTAATTTTCTTACCGATTTAAGTGATATAAAATAAGTTTTAACAATTTTTTAATACTGAAAATTAATAAATAATAGTAAATAATTATATTTTGTGAAAATTTGCAATAACAAATAAAAACTGCGATATTAGATAGCGGCCATTTTGCGAAATTGTTCACCTCCGACTTGCGAACTTTCGTTCGCTAATCTCCATGATTCAAACGAAAAATTCCGTACTTTTTGGTATCGAAATTTTCGCACAATCTCCCTATAACACTAAAAACAACTTTTCTAAGGGTTAATACGCATATTGGTGGCATAAGGGGAATAAAATCAAGATTCACCACTTGGAGAGGTGGAGTAAGTAAGATCTGCGCTTGTCCGATGACGTAACTCAAACGACAGCCTGTCTCTGTCGCGCACATGGTTTATATGTATTATTAGGAATTTGGTTCGTCTCGGTTGGTTACTATGCAATACCAGTGAGCGAAGAAAACAGTCGCTGTTAAGCAGTCTCGAAATGTAGTGTACGTTCTTGTGACATGGAATTTCTACCCTGTAGAAGACAACTACGCAATTTCCGTAGGAATATTCGCGACGAAAAGGTGCGTATTATTTACAAAATACAACTGCGTATAATATTATTTTTATGTGATTTTTACTTTTACCAGAGAAACTATGCAAGTGCCGCAAAATTATTTTAAATTTGTGCGCGATATTTAAAAAAAAATGTTTGTCGAATAAATCGTGCCTTGGTGGTATTATTTATTTATTAATATATGTTAGGTTATTGTAAGTGTAATTTGGAAAAAAAATTGTCGCGGAAATTGGGAACAGGAAGTAATATTTGTAAGACGAGTTCGATGTCTGGGATCTAAGAATGTCTACAAAGTAACCCAAAATGTGAATCGGTAATGTAATAGATGTGGGGGACCGACAAACGTCTAGCTTGTTGGGGCTCCCTTGAGGAGAAATCACCGAATTACATATACCTACTTAGTCATTGGCGAATTTTTTGTGGACCGGCAGTTCATTAAACTATTCGATTTCGGTTCGCTTCATTCATTATTTTTATTAAACGAATCTTGGCTAACGGTGTCTTCAGTCTGAGATATTATACCTTTCGAACCAAGATTAGAAAATCAGAAATTTTTTATATTCGATTCCGATAAAGGTATGTTATTAATTTTTATACATATTTTCAACGAGAATCCACATAAATCTTTAAAAATTTAAAATAAAATTAAAAAGTTAATATTGATACTTCAATCAATTTTTTAATTTAAATAAATAGATATATTTCTCACGATCGTGGAATAAATAATGTATCTGCACTTCTAACCTATATTATTCATTTATTTACTGTCAATTCCTGTTGAGCAAATACAGTTTGTGAATCTTTTACAGTCGTAGATTAAATGAAACGGCAACCCCTTTAGTTTGAGCAATGCATATTTATAAAAATTTCTTTTTTTAAATATTTAGGTCCAGAATGTGTGTCAAGCTATATTAATATTTTTTCAATTTTTTAATTTAAATAAACATATTTCTCACGATCGTGAAATAAATAATGTATCTGCACTTCTAACCTATACCTATTATTTATTTATTTAGTTTCAATTCCTATTGAGCAAATACAGTTTGTGAATCTTTTAGTCGTAGATTAAATGGAACGGCAACTCGTTTAGTTTAAGCAATGTATATTTATAAACATTTATTTTTTAAAATATTTAGGTCCAGAATGTGTGTCAAGCTTCATTAATATTTTTGTGCCATTTAATAAAACATTTTATTACTGTCGGGGATACTGAGGATTATGTTTATTTTTTAATTCTTATAAGTTTCTGTTGCTTTTAACCTCAATTATGTTGAAACGCTTCCTTATTTTTGTTACAATTTCTCCCATCAAAAACTATGTTATTATCATTACTTCAATGCTCAGTTTTATTAAATTAAATAAATAAATTTTTTGATAGAGTAGTAATCCTTCGATTAATATTTTCTCAATCTTCTTCTTAATATTGACTTTTGTCAACTATTTTCCACGACTACCATGCGTCTATACAATTATTTACGTTTATTTTTAGTGTCAACCCATTCGCTTTCGCAAAAAAATATCAATTA
The DNA here is from genome assembly GCA_910591675.1 of Galerucella calmariensis. Classification (NCBI taxonomy): domain Eukaryota; kingdom Metazoa; phylum Arthropoda; class Insecta; order Coleoptera; family Chrysomelidae; genus Galerucella; species Galerucella calmariensis. Next base: position 9,885 of record CAJUYG010004986.1, on the reverse strand, counting down.
TTGTGTCATTATTTCAAAATTCATAACCGTTAAACGCAACATTTTCTTAATAAAATCTTACCATTACATTTTGAATTTATGTAGGTATTTACCAATACTATATTGGCAAATAGAATTAAATTTTTTTTTATTTCCATTCTCACTATATCATCTCTTTTTTCTCTCTCCCACGCCGCAATTTCTCCCTCCATTCTTTTGTTTGTTTTTCGTCTGATTTTACGCATTTAATTGAAAATTTCGTATGATTGTTTGGCCCATAAAGACACAATTTAATTTATTTTTTTTTGTTGTTTTTTTTCTAAATAATTCGGAAATTTTCCAAATATCGGCAACATTGTTGTGCAGTATCAAGACATATTCCTTTATTTGCAAATTATGGTACAAGGTCGTGCCTATAAAAGGTGGGAGTAGGAAGTTAAAAGTAGTTTCACATTCATAGTTGCACGGAAACATCGCCTTTGATGGAACAATTGTTTTTATAATTCTTGTTAAATCGAGCATATTTTACCGCAGTTTCCAAGATTTGTTTCCTAATAATAGTTGACTTTAATTGAATTTAAAGTATCATCGAACAGGTCGGTACATATTTGAAAGATATCTATTCAGGTTTCATCTAACTAATTAGTTGTCTCAAGAGAACACAAATTTTTTCTTTATCTTTCTTGTTTACTTCATCAATTTTGTGACGAAGACAAAATATCAATACCTCTATTTTCTTTGATATTTTGGCATTTCCTATCTTCTCCAGAGGGTGCTTATTCTCAACCAAGAGATATGAGCGTTCCTACGAGAAAATCCGCCATTGTTCCATAGAAATTTTATACGCCGTATTTTCGGCGATTCCCTTCCTATGAAATTTTGGTTCTCCTGCTTTGAAGCTCACGAATCTAATATTTTCATGCGAATCGCATGCGCATAACGTATTTTACATTGATATGTCATGAATCAGAAGTAAACCGGCCCGTTTGCGAATCTTCATGTTCCTTCATAAACTGCACTAATACATCTTTTTGCGCAGAACTGATTGAAGGTTTTCGGTCCATTTTTATTTTATATTATATCTATAATTTGGAAGTTTCATCACTAAGATTAAAATATAAAATGACATCCATCAAGATATGACGTTTTCTTGTTACTACTTTTTGAGCAAATGGTCTACCACATACATTTCAATTCATTGATAACATACGGCAACAATGTCCAAGTATTTCGCATGGCCCAGAATGCGGTTCGAAATTTCAAGAGAGCAAGGAACGTTCCTACTCGTGTAATGGAATACTCACTTATCTCAACTTCGTTCTATCGATGAGAATAAGCGTCCTTATCTTCACACTCAACTTTTCCGGTTTTCAATAACAAATATAAGGGAAACTAAGAATTATGATTGAGAGAGAAGAGGACATAACAGCAACTTATTATTTTGAACTACTTTGAAGTTTTTAGTTACCTATCGTAATCTTATTATTTTGAACGTTAGAAAACTGTGTATCAATACAAACCGATGACATGACAAATAAAAATTGAATTAAAACCAAAGTCATGACTTGTTCCAGCTTAAAATATCGTTACAATAGGGGATGTGAAACCCCTGTTAATAATATTAAGGTCATTAAACTCGCGTGACACAGTCCATTGAAAACATCATAAAGTTGTTTGGCTGTTAGATTAAGAACTAATTTTTGAAAAATAAATTGACAACAGGGTCATTTTAAACCCTTTTCTAAAAAACTATAATGATATTTCACAGCTGTTTGAAAAATATTTTTTAGTCAAAAAATAGTCGTTAAAACGGACAAAACGTTACTTATTTCCCTTCTTTTTTTAAATACAATATACTACTTAACTTACCTGATTTGAAAATTTCTCCACCACCTGCGATTTTGCAGCTGCTGAACTGCTGAAAATCCTCATGTGCACCTGGAATTTATGTTATGATACATATCATTTGAAAACGAGAATCTGAATATTCTTATGGGAAAGACAAGAAAGGGAAACAGGTCAGACCAGATCGTGGTTATAGTCGGTCTGGAATTGTTATATATTTTCATCCAAAATTTCCTACTCTAAAATTCTCATTAGATACCTTAGTTGTTTCTAGACCTTCTGGATACGTTCACTATTATAATTAATCCGAGGGAAATAATTTTGAATTGGAGGGTTGCCTTTATTTTTGTTTACTGAAAAAAACGTGCACAGAAACCATAGAGAAATATAATATGATGAGAGTTGTCGACCCTGTAGTAACAGTTGGCATCACGTCGATCAAAGCGCACCAGGAAGGGTTGTTGGAACTAGTTTTTGAGGGCGGGATATTTAAATTGGTTAGTTTGGATTGTGGGTATGTAAATCTCACAATTCGTCTAAAAATTGTTTATAATATAATTATTTCATTACAAAAAATTTAATTACATTTAATTTTTTCTAGTGAAATAATTATAATTATTAAACTATTTTAAGAAACATACATTAGATAAATTAGAAATCAACACTAATTAAAATTTTTTATAATATAACAAATAATCTAAATCTATATTATTTATTATCATCAATTCTTCGAACATTTACATATTATTAATCACAAAATAACATATTTTTACTAAACTTACATTATATTTAGGAAAGTTAATCCAATATCACATCCAATTGCACATTTTAAAATTATTCACAAAAGCTGCAAAAATTTAATTAAAAAGGAGTTAGAAAGAAGATTCTCCATTTCTATGAAGACAGGAACAGGTCTGAAACAAAATAAATAAAATACATTACCTTAAGTTACAATTTGTTAGGTAGGTATGATGAGCTTCTTTGAGGCGATCATTATTAGAAAAAATAAGCTTTCATTTCACAGGCAATAGCTACAGTATTTTTAAAAGCTTGGGTATTATTATTATGTTCAACTACTTTTGGTAGTAGTGTATGATCTAAGGATCGCAAAGGTAAAACAAATCTAATAAGTATTTTGCATTGAACCTGTGAATGCATTATTATTAAAATGATCTTTACACAACCTTTGATCCTTTGATGTAGAAGGAAATTCTAAAATGTTGTACCACTGTTCACTTTGATTAATATCAGATGGAAATTTGAAAAATGTTTTATTCTTACTACAAATTGCGAAGTGGCCAAAAATATTTACTAAGTATTACAATTTTTTGCAATACAACTATGACGTATTATATTTGGTGATATTTTAAAAATTTACTTACTTTTATTTCCTTAATTAGAACTAAAATCCTTAATAAATTTATAAATAAACTAATTTTAAATCCAACTCACCATTTTGTAGAATAATTATTGACACTCACTATGACTTTGACAAGCAGAAGCTAGATTCACACCAGCCAATGTTTGATTGATTTTGTATATTTTCGTTTTTAATGACTTAAAAGTTGATATACTAGGATATTTCATAATACTTATCGACATTGAAGGATAAATAGTGAAGTGAAATGTAATTTATAGTATTTTAAACCATTTTATTTTATTTCCCTTTTGTAAAAAGTTTTGTAGTTCTCACGACCGAAGCGACTCGATGCGCGGGTCAGTTGCGCAGAAGCGTTGTGCCTTATACCGCCTATACTTTAATCCGTCTCTTTTATTTTGTCTATGACAGAAACCGTATAACCTCCTACGAGTCCTCTGACAGATCTCCTCCTCCACTCAACCCCTTTAAATAAAAAATTAAATTTATATAATGTACTCTATTACAAAGTAAAGAAAATTAAAAGAAAACTACTTAATGCTGGAAAGTAAAATGTAGTGTTAGTACAGCAGATTTAAAGTAGTACTAATTTAGAACATATCTTTTATGTACTGCTCAGTATTTTAGTTTCGTTACATTACATTGCTGTGTGTCAAAGTAAAGTTATATTAGTTATAAATCTATATTTAATCTTCTGGATTTCAGATCTTTTTTTATTGTTTTCATATGAGTAAATAGGCTCTTTGCTGATGATAATAATTTTATGGAAAAAAACTCGAGCATACATCAGCCTTCTACTAACTGAGTATTTTTTGAGAATGATGAAGAATTGTCGACGTACCTATATGCCCAAGTTTATTCACAAGACGAAGAATACATTTGCTGATTATCCAGGATTATAGACATTTTGTTTGTTACGCTGCTTGCAAATATGAAACTGAGGTCCCCAATTATTTTGAAATTTGCATCTTCAATTTCAGTTTATGAAAACTATAAATACAACTGATTGTCATTAGCATGAAAATGTTCTTTCATGTATTTGAAATATTTATAAAATTGAGAAGTGTAAATTGATGATAATAATAATGGACCCAAAATAGACCCTTGATCTATAGTAATTTGTCGATGTTTGATCACAAAAAAGAGGACGCACACGAATTCCCGTCAGGATAACCACTCTACCTGTGTCATATTTGGGGTACGTTAAGCTGTCACTCGAGTTCCCGCCAGGATGAAAACTGATCTGTTGAAAAGGAATTTATTTGTGCAGGGATGAGTTGCGCGCAGCGGTCATTTTCTCCCTAAATACGAGTAAGAACACCAAAATTAGGAGCCGAATTGCGCGCAACAAGATAAACACAAAATTAAGGAGATTGAGGAAATATAAAATAAATTAAAAATGTTAAAGGTATTTGTACATCTATTTCAGGAATAATAAGACACTTAACCTAACCTAACCTAACCCCGCCAGGGTAAACTATTAGGGCAGTTCCGATAACAGAACAGATTAAATAAACTGGACGGCAATTCGAGTGCGGGATTAAAATACCTGCACGTGAACAGTCCAACATTTATACTGTTTTGTGTTCCTAACATAGAAAGAAATTTCCTTTCTATTCTGTTACGAGTTCAACAGCTGCAAGTGTCGGACGGGAACCCAAGTGTATTATATTGGTCATTAAGGAACCTGACGGGAAATCGCGTGCACCGAAAAAAGAATTATCCAGCGGCTTATAGATTTAGTGATTTTCACTTTTTACTTATACTGGATGTATTTTTATCACTCTATAATGTGGTGGTATATGCAGTTTATTTGGAAATCCCAGTGGGCAAAATACCCTGTAATCTATAAGTAATATTTTATTCATTTAATTTGGAAAATTACATTTCCCATAATTTTGGAAATAACAAATTCGCCACACTGCTTATAAAATTTTCCACTTTCATCTAATTATACCTATATACCTATTTCAATAAAAATGGTTTCGCCATGATGTCATCAGAAAAAAATGTGGATGTATTATAAGTGTATTAACTTTTCTTTGAAAACTTTAATGAGACTCCGTAATATAGTATAATAATGTGTGAATCACTATTAGTATATTCAAAGGCGTTGAAGATTTTTATGTCTTGTCTGAGAAAAATTAGTCACTGATGCTTCGAAAGTAAATTCAAATTATCGATGCATTTGAAGAAAAATATCTTTGACAGAATGACGATGTCCATTAAAATGGTTGAAATATAAAAAAGTTCGAAAACTAAAACCCGACTATTGAAAAAAGTATGGAACAAAAAAATTATCGCATCTGAAATTTTTATTGTTGTATGCTACTTTTTACTAATGGCTACTTACTTACTGCTAGAATGTATTGTTTTATATCATCAGCAAGCCAAGCAGCACTTAAGGCGATAAACTCATATAGGATAACATCAAATCTGGTGTGGGAGTGTCACAAGGTACTAAACAGACTAGGCAGTCATAATAGAGTGACCCTAGCCTGGGTACCAGGCCACCAAGGTATAAAAGGCAATGAAAAGGCTGATGAATTAGCCAATCAGGGAGCAACGGAGGTCATGATAGGGTCAGAACCTTCCTGTGGAATTGCAAAGTGCCTAAGTAAAGAGAGCATCCACAAATGGATAAACCAGGCGTTGCGCTGGTGGTATGAAACCCCAGGACAAAGACACGCAAAATTATTCCTTAAAAGCCCTGCGACAAAACTGTCACACGACCTACTATGTCAAAGTCGGGAAACGACGGGGATGATGGTGGGAATGCTGACCGGACATTGTAGACTGAGGAAACATTTGCACACAATTGGCCTAGCAGATGACATCCTATGTAGGTTTTTCCAGGAAGAAGACGAAACCACGGAGTATTTACTCTGTGAGTGCGAAGGCTTAGCAAGGGTGCGGTTTCACATACTCGGAGAAGAAAAACCGAGGGCAGAGAGCTACGCAAGGAAAGCGGTATTTAGGCTAATAGGTCTAATAAAAAGATTAAAGCTAGATATTGAGCTCTAAATATAGGGAGGACTACAATAGATCTGCAAAGGTCGCAGTGGGATAGGACAACGAGCTACTCCAACTCTAATCCAATCTACCATCTTTTAATACAATTAATGATATATATTTTTTAATATGTCCTCTAGAGGTCGTCATATTCAATTCAATTTTATGTCCCATCATCTTTATGCTTCTTTATTATTTTATCTTTTGTTCATGATGCCAAATCACTTCCCAGTCACTGCTCCTCGATTTTCTAAATTTTAATATCATTTTCCTGACGTTTGAAATGATCAGAAAAGAATATATACGGCGAAAAAATGTTACCAACATCTTGGAAACCATTAAAACTGGTTTAATGACATCAGACGTAAAGGTATATATATTCAATGTCAAACAGGTAATCCAAATTCCACAGACATGATATAATTGAAACTGAATACAAAATTTTATGCAAAACAGATTTTTCTCAAAAAAATATTTTCTTTGAATTCAATGTCTTGTTTGATACCAAGAATTTAAGTCGTAATAAATGTAAAATAAAAGCCATTAATATTTTTAGGCGGAAGTGTACACAAAGTTTTGCGTATATGGTTACTTCCGCTCATTCCAATCCATTGATGAATCAAAATACTGCCATTCATAAAAACGGGAAAGAGAAACAAGAATGAAGACCACAAACGATTTGTAGCGGTGTGCTTTCAGCGTGGGTCATTTTCTTTATTTGGAATTGCTTTTAGTAGTAATTATTAACGGAAAACCACTACCTACTTGGTCTATTGTTTAAATTTATAATAATTAAAAGCATTTTTTTGTTTTAACATGTCAACCTACTACAATTTTTGAACGTATGTTATCAAAAAATGCATATTGCAAAGATGAAATGAATGCTCTCTTATTAGCATCAAGTCGTATTACTGAACTCTAACTTTCCTCCTATTTTTTAGAGGTATGTCTAATTGTCACGACCTTAGTTCTAGCGTACATCTCTCTTCTGGCCTTCTTTGAAACTTATTTGACCACAATCGTTACTTCAGGCCCATAATTTTTGTTAATTGGTTTTTGGGGGTAAAATTCTTGAAAAAGCGGTGTATAAAAAAATATTTGTTTTTTTCGCCTGCCTTATCGGAAAACCAATCATATGATCTCCAAAAATTGAACGGAAAGTATTGTACAGGGCAGAAAATTCGTAACGCAACTATTTTTGAAGTTTTTCATCATCTTTCACTTGATTACCTTGACGTTCCAGATGAATATTTTAAATATATGTCAACGTTTTTTGTTATATTTTCCTATTTTTTGGTTTATTCGGTAAGCGAAAAACAGATGGGTGTTACACATGCACAAAATGCTTTAGCAGCCCTTAACTATCAGCTGCCCTTGTGACACAATATACTATTAAATATCCAATCGCTAGACTACTTGTATTCCTTGGTTTAGTCCACAAGTATAACTACAGAGTAATTGTTGTCATTCAACTTGTAAGTTTCGGAAAAGAACCGCAAAAATCTAAAGAAACATCTGTCTCCAAAAAGTACAGTAATTATGACCAAAGCATAGTTGGATTATTTTCAGCAGCTTCGACGACTTGCTGTACTCTTTATATTTCCTCTATAGTTGCATGTATTCTCTCCCCTGCTTTTTCCACTCTCATTGTCTTTTTTGCATACTCCCTTTTGCTTCGTATTTCCCCACCCATCGCTATAAATTCGTCTGTTATCATCTTTTCTGGCTTTTTCGGTAAATAAACCCAACATTAGATTGTCTGATGTCACCTTTTATGTGAGTGTTTCAGAGTTACATATTTTTCCTCCATCAAGAGACACTCCTGTAATAGCCTGAGCTATGATGGCTAAAACTTAAGTAAACAGATTACTTGTGATCAAGCCAGTAGTTCTCTTCTATTTTTTCGTTAGCATAGCTTAATCCCAATTAGGTGCACCGTACAGAAATGTCGATTTTATAACCCCATGCCATTGCTCCTTTGCTACTGGGACCTCCTACGTTGGTAACAAGTTTTGCAAGAAGGATTAAGTACTTGCCCCGTACTTTTCTCTAAATTTCTTATTAGAACTATAATAATATTTATTATCCATACAATACATTGATTGTCTTAACGACAAAATGTATCAATCACCCTGTATTTGAAAAAATGTATGGTTTTCTATTTCAAAGTAGTTCACAAGAAATACAACAGAAAATTGTATGCTAGTTATTTATTTACGACATATCTAGACTTAGACATAACTAGAGAGGCCAGGTCAGTGACCTCCTCATATATGAATTCTAGCTATTTAAATTGTCAGACGGTCTGGTAGAGTATACCCTGAGACGTATTACGGTATTGATGGTATGCAAGACATTTTCGGGTTAAGCAATCGATGGTCTCTCTAAACTTTGTCTAATTACCTACATGGAAGTCATATGTGTCCTTTGAAGATGGTCTCTACTCAACTTAATCCAATAGAAACATTTTTTCATACAATAATGATATTGAGCAATTTTTCTATACTATTTATAATAAACATTCATTTAACATGAATAGAAACTATTTAAAAAAAACTTATTGGACTGCTAGCCCATGACATCTGTAAGCTTTTTCATCTCGAATGGAAGCCATTTTCAATATAGAGTTTCAAGCACCATCACCATCCGTCCACAGAGGACGAGCATTTTCTTTGATGAACCGTCTTCCTCTCGAACAATTCGCTAGCCCATTTTAACTAGAGATGATTGTTGGTGCAGAATGCTCTCTGGCAATTATTTGATTAATACGCGCCATATCACAATAAATATAGTTTGTTTATGTAGATGTTGTGACTCCATAATTTCTCCATCTCTAAGTTTACTGTTACTCTTGAAGTACTGCAGGAGACTCCTGGCTTCATTATAGTGTACAACTTTTTATTTGCATCTTTCTATTTTTTGTTGACGATCTCCGTTCCATGAATTTCCGCAATACCAAGGCGATTTGGCGAGAGAGTGACTTTTCAACTCGACACGCTTAGTTCAGCAAGTTTCCAAACCATCCAAAAGATAATCTTTCGAAAGTTCCGCAAAATACGTGTTTGTCTCCGCAATCACCTTTTTATTTGTCTGAAATAGTTTTCCACCAAGCCATCTATATCTATAAAGAGGGGAGGGTGAGTGTATGCTCACAACACTTAGGCCACAATTTGACCTATTGTAAATCCTCCCGAGGAGTTGTCCTCCTAGGACATCGTTTATCCTATCCTTCTCAGGAAAGTGTAAGTGTAGGCCAAGACTCACCAAACACGCACATGCCTGACAGTTTCATCTTCCTGTTCACACATCCAGCATAGAGGTGTGTCCACTAGCCCCATAGTGTGGAGGTGTTTCCTTAGTTGACAGTGGCCAGTCAGAAATCCTACTGTTACACGTAGGTTTTTCCTGGTCATCGCCAAATATTTCTTCGGCGCCCAGCTTCCTAGGGTCGCCAAGGGTGATCCAAGCCATTTTTTTAAAGTTGGAAACTGAAAGTAATCGGAGGGAGCCAGATCAGGTGAATATGGCAGATGAGGCTATACATCGTAACGCACTTCGGCTAATTTTTCTGCAACAATAGAGGACGAATGGGCAGGAGCAAAGCAACAAATTTCTTTTCTTCAACCAACGCTGTCATTTTTTCTTAAGATCGGAATTAAAACGTGTCAGCA
>CAJUYG010004985.1:1013-15079 GCA_910591675.1 Galerucella calmariensis | reverse complement strand
ACAGGTAATACTAGGTACGTCAAAAAGCTATTCCGTAACAGCCCTAGGGCATACGTAGGGGAGTGAGATGAGCATAGATTAGGGGAGGGAGAGAGTGGAGATGAGAGATGAGGGAACAAATAACAATTGACATCTTTCACTTCCATCAGCTACACTAACGCCTAATCAACCTGTTCTCGAACTAAAAACAGACAAGGAAAAATATCTCCTTCTCACTCTTGAGAGTCTCAGCATCGGTCATTCAAGTTTCCATACCATGACGATGACGTTGCAAAACAAAATATTGTGATGTTGCCAAGGTGTAGTTTTTTCCTTCAATTAACGAAAACTAGAAAAGTCAATCTGATGTTAGATTGACAGTTCTTCTTTTTCATTGTTCCGTGCCTCGTAGGGCGTAAGTCAAAATGACTTATTTGAAAAAAAAGGCTTGTATGATAGGCTCAGTACTCAAGTTGAGGGTTGACTATGAATACCCGCATTAGTTCTTCCTTGGGTGAAAACGTGAAAATTAAAACAAGAAATATTTTTGAACTGATTAATTGTTTTGATTGTAAAGAATTTCGAATGTACCAAAAAGAAGACAATGTTGTACCAACGTAGTTTTTTACATTAAATGTACCAAAACTGGTACAATTGTACCACCTCCGGCAACACTGTGAAAAGGGTTTTGTGTGTATTTGACTTTGACAACAAGCTGTCGGCGCAGTGTGGACGCGTGCGCAAGTCAAGTAGGTTATATCATCAGGCGTTTTGCTGCGAGGTACTTTTTTGATTTAATTCCAAATATCTAGTTTTTTTATATTCCTATAGGTTATGTGATTATAAATGTCAACCGTCGACCGCTCCCAAAAATACCTTACTCCCCACGGTCCATAAATTTGCGTACCGTTGAAGTTTGAACCGACCTGTCGCGAAAACGTTACGGTCTCGAAAAATTGTGAAACGTTGAGTCAACGGTACCTCGCAGCAAAAAGTATATTGTCTATATAATAGACAATGGTTATAGGAGCGGGTAAACATATAACACGGCTCCACCCCCCACGTCAGATTTAGTAGTTGAGGTGCGCATACGTCCAAGCAGCCTTTAACCTTCTATTCGAAGCATCTGAATCTGAGCTGATTAGCGCAGTTGGTAGGGTATTGAGCTTACTACTCAGAGGTCGTAGGTTTGAAACCCTTCAGGTGCTGGGTTTATTTGTTTTTGGAACTTTACTTCTTTACGTCAGGTAATGTTTGAGCGACCAGGGGTCGCGACGCAAAAGATCTGACCGTTACGCGTTACGTTACGCTACGTTAGGTTACGTTGCTTCGTTATGTGCCTTGCTTGCGTGCTTGTGCCTCCTTAGTCTCTCTCTCGTTTACGAAGCAGCGATTCATATGCTCCGGCCGGGATTCGAACCCGGGCCGCCCGCGTGGAATGCGAGCATTCTATCACTGAACCACCGATGCTATATTAAAATTCTATGCAAAGCTGGTATTCGCAGTGCTGGTGATCTACTTGAATTTGTTCGGATAAATTTTTACTATTATTTCCATAATTTTTTTTGCGCGATTAAGGGGTCTAGCACATTTACTTTTCGAAATACAGGGTGTTGAAATTTTGAAAACTTGAATGTTTTAATTCGATAACTTTAAAATGGATGGATAAATTGATTTGACATTTGGAAGGTTGTTTTTAAATGTAAAAGGGCATATTTTGATAGAAATTGTAGTTTGTGCAACTAGTGTGGATATGATGGCCATATCGCAGGAGGACGAAGTTTGAGCACGACGCCGTAGGCGGAGTGCTCAATCGTTCAAGTGCGATATGGACAATCCACACGAGTCGAACAGCATATTTCTTCTACGACCCACTTAAGAAAAATCTAGAAAATAAAAATTCCTATAAACTGTAATATAACTTCAAATTGAAAATTTAACAATTCAATTTTATGTTTCCACTAATTTTTTGCGGTAAACGTACAGTTCTTGAATGTCCAATTTGTATAATGCTACGGTTTCTCTTTTCAAATATACGATGCTGTTATAAATAGATGTTGCCAGTCGGACTCCCTCATGGAGGGTACCGTACCACTATCTATAATAATGAATATTCTGCTGAATATTTCAAACGTCTACCTGTTGTCGTTATCAATATCGAGCAAAATAATTATTTATAAATAAAATTAACAATAAAAAAAAAACTTCTTGACGGGGAATCGAACCCGGGTCTACCGCGTGAGAGTCTGGTTTGCTTACTACTCGACCACCGAGGAATATGCAAATTGTTTATCCATAACATCAGATGTATTACATAATTTTTGCTTAAAAGGAAAAGTTCCTTCCGTGTGTCCCGCGACACGTTCCACCTTTTTTCTTAGTTTTCTATTTCTTATTTTCTGATATTTCTATACATAGTTACACTTTGATCAACCGGGTTTGGGCCTGGGTTTTCTTGTTTTTTCTTTATTTTTATATTTCTTATTTCCTGATATTCCTATACATAGTTACACTTTGATCAACCGGGTTTGGGCCTGGGTTTTCTTGTTTTTGGAGCTTTAGTTCTTCACGTCAGGTTATGTTTGAGCGACCAGGGGTCGCGACGCAAAAGATCTGACCGTTACGCGTTACCTTATGCTTCTGCCGGGAATCGAACCCGGGCCGCCCGCGTGGTAGGCGAGCATTCTACCACTGAACCACCGATGCTATATTAAAATTCTATGCAAAGCTGGTATTCGCAGTGCTGGTGATCTACTCGAATTTGTTGCAATAAATTTTTACTATCATTTCCATAATTTTTTTTTGCGCGATTAAGGGGTCTAGCACATTTACTTTTCGAAATACAGGGTGTTGAAATTTTGAAAACTTGAATGTTTTAATTCGATAACTTTAAAATGGATGGATAAATTGATTTGACATTTGGCAGGTTGTATTTAAATGTAAAAGGGCATATTTTGAAAGAAATTGTAGTTTGTGCAACTAGTGTGGATATGATGGCATATCGGACGAGGACGAAGTTTCAGCACGACACCGTAGGCGGAGTGCTCAATCGTTCAAGTGCGATATGGACAATCCACACGAGTCGAACAGCATATTTTTTCTACGAACCACTTAAGAAAAAATCTAGTGAATAAAAATTAAAATTTCTATAAACTGTAATATAACTTCAAATTGAATATTTAACAATTCAATTTTATGTTTCCAATAATTTTGTGGTAAACGTACAGTTCTTGAATGTCCAATTTGTATAATGCTACGGTTTCTTCTTTTAAAAATACGATGCTGTTATAAGTAGATATTGCCAGTCGGACTCCCTCATGAAGGGTACCGTACCATTATCTGTAATAATGAATATTCTGCTAAATATTTCAAACGTCTACCTGTTGTCGTTATTAATATCAAGCAGAATAATTATTTAAAAATAAAATTAACAATAAAAAAAAACTTCTTCACGGGGAATCGAACCCGGGTCTACCGCGTGAGAGTCTGGTATGCTTACTACTGGACTACCAAAGAATATGCAGATCGTTTATCTATAACGTCAGATGTATTACATAATTTTTGCTTAAAAGGAACTGAAGTTCCTACCGTGTGTCCCGCGACGCGTTCTACCTTTTTTTTAGTTTTATATATCCGATATTTACATATTTATTTCAATACTGTTATGTTACTACTAAATTTGCAAAGTCTTGAGAAATGCGTAGTTGAAGGAGCCGTGTTGTATGTTTAACTGCTCCTGATACAGCAACCAGATAACCGTACTTACTGCAACGTAACGTTACTGATGCGCCCTCAACTGGATGGACGCGATATTGTAACTTTTGTAACTATTATATTTGTAATATGTTGACGCGACTGTTGGACGTGGCAATAAGCCAGCAATAAGCCAGCCGCGTGCCAATGAAAATCACTATATATGGTTTATTCCATATCCTTTTTGGTGTGCGTCATCGATTGTTAAAGTCTTTTCAGTAGTAATACCCCATCCCTAGGGTCTTGATGATACCGAGATAATTTTGTCATAAAGAATGCTGAAAGCGTGCTGCTTGATAATATTATGTTATATTATATTATCTTTGAGCAACACGCTTGAAGAATTCTCTGTTACAAAATTTTGAGTATTTATCAAGACCCGAGGAGTATTCGATGAGATAATTTTTCACTTTGTAGATATCAAAAAATTCATTGTAAATCTCACGTTTAATAATTTTCAATACTAAATTTATTAGTTTCAATCAAACAATTATTATCCATTTTTATTTGAAACTACAGTTGTGAAAAGTACAATTGGTAAATTAATTGAATCGTTAGATGCAATACCAAATCGCGACATTTTCAATCCAGTTGTCAGTTTGACGTTTAATTAATTTTTAATAAAAAATAAATACCAAACTGAAAACACCACATGTAGGATATTATCAAAGGTAATACCACGAGTGCTTCAAATTTTATCGATAATTTTTTCTTTTCCAAAAAAACTTATTTATTTGGCAAAAATATGAAAACAAACCGATTGATAAAATCACGAGTCCGTTAGGACGAGGGATTTTATCTAAATTCGGTTTGTTTGAATGTTTTTGCCTCAAATAAACAAGTTTGAGTGATGAAAATAAAAAATTATGTGATAAAATTTGAAGAGCGAGTTGTATTTGGAAAGATTATTTTTTTCAACAATTTAAAATGTTGTATTACCTGAATGTTCAATATTCTCTTGCGTAATGGCACTGAATCGGTTTGTGTTCATTTTTCAATAAACTTCGAAGCACTTTCAGTCGTCAAAAATGACAAATTCACAGTAAAATTTTGACGTTTCGATGTAAAAAAGGTATTATCGATGAGGAAGCAGAATTATCAGTATAATACCGAATGATTGGCTAAAATAATGTATTGCTATTGGTTAAAACCACCAAAATGTCAGATTTTGACAAGTGGAAAAAATAATCGCTGTAATACAGCGGTGATTGGATGAAATTTGACACATGACTTGAAACTAAGTAATTTGATTGGTTACTATATTTAGTGAGAAATTATCGACACATTACGTAGGAAGAAATGGAAAAAATAAGGCAGGTCTGTGATTAATCCTCATCAAAATATCACATTAATGTACCACTTAAATGTATTGCAAAATTTACAAACGTCAACCCCAATCTTTGACTTAGAAATTTTGCTTGGTGATGTTTAGATTACCTGCAAGCGCTGCCTATCAATCGTGCATTCAAAATAATATTAAGACGTACCTTTCGCGTAATCTATCCCGATTGATAAGTCGCGATTGCGCGTAATCTGAACATCAACTAATCAAAATTTTTACGTCAAAGATTAGGGTTAACGTTTGTAATAGATTTTTCCGTCGACCTTGTACTAACATATGTTATTAAAGTTCTCAAAATTAGACAAAATCATACATGAATGACCCCCATTAATGTATGATTTACCTACATTACTCAACGATTTTCTGCAGGCAACCCAACGCACATCTGTGGTGTAAGCAACAAAACATACAATGACGTCTTCAAGAAATGAATCCTAGTATAGAATACTTCTAGTTTTTGACTTACCTATCGTTTTATTTTAATATTCCACAAAATTATAATAATTATTAGTGTTAAGACATCCAAAAAAAATTTAAGAAAAACGAAAACAGTGACATTTGAACCAGCGACCATCTCTGTGACATTTCAATATCATTATTTATTTTTGACAGTAGGTACTAACCTATGAAACAAATAAATATTTTTATCTACAACTGTCATGTAACGGGTACGATTTGACACTATTTTTAATGTCATAATGACGTATATTATCGCACTAGTGCGTTTTTGATTACATTACCGCACTAGTGCGGTAATAAGAATCTAGAAACATATTAATACCAAAATTAAATATTTAAAATAACACTGG
The DNA here is from genome assembly GCA_910591675.1 of Galerucella calmariensis. Taxonomy (NCBI): domain Eukaryota; kingdom Metazoa; phylum Arthropoda; class Insecta; order Coleoptera; family Chrysomelidae; genus Galerucella; species Galerucella calmariensis. The sequence continues at coordinate 9,196 of CAJUYG010004985.1, read as the reverse complement.
AAGCTGCATTTTCAATTTCCGAAAGGCGATTTTCTTCGCTTGAACTCATTTTTATAGATTTTTGTTCATTCAACTTTGAAAATTTGATGACATAACTAATTTATTTTTTTTTCACAGCCTTGTTTGTCTTTGTTGCTATGGTCATAAAATATGATACACAGTACCCTATGTTTGCGGTCAATATTATTAAAAATACGTTGGATTGAATTTTTTTTCAAATTTTATAATATAGGTACTCTTAATAATACTAATAAACAGTTGTAGATAAAATTTTGTACGTAACACGTGTGATAGGAATTGTTAACGCACTTATGTGATTACACGACTCGGCCTACGGCCTCGTCGTGCAAACTTCACATGCGTGCGATAATAATGTCCATATCCCACTAATTACGTAAATAACTGTTAGTTTTTAAATATTTAGAAAAACGAAAACAACTGATACAGTCGACGGAAAAGCTTTGTAACTAACATGAGTGTTAAAAGGGCAATTAACAATCTCGAACATTAACGCACTCGCTCTGCTCGTGCATTAAATTATCTCGATTGTTAATGGCCCTCATGAATACACTTGTTGGTTAAATAACTATTTCTGTCGACCGTGTATTAACATATGCTATTAACGTTCTCAAAATTGGACAAAATCATCATACATTAGTGACTCCCATTAATGCATGATGTTAATCAACGATTTTCTGCAGGCAACCCAACGCACATCTTATACATTAATTTATCATGGAGACTATATATTATAGTCTCCATGATATTTTAATTGACAGTTAGGCACCTGTAGTGTAGGCAACCAAACATACATTTTAATTTTTGACGTATGAAACAAATAAATTCTCCATGAAATATGGTCATTTACGTTACAAGATCGGAAAGTAGTGTTGCTTGGTGAGACCTGAAAAACATTCATTTTCGGGTGCGTGACGTACAATATTTTTTTAAGACGGACACTTCGATATACATTCAATTCTTCATTTTACTTCTTATAACAAAGTGATTAACAAAACTAAAACCAGATAAAATAATAAGTTTGACATAAACGACAAATTAAAAATCAACGAACTGTCATGACTCAACAACGTTTTGTTGTTACCATAGTAACGAAATCAAGGTAGATTGTATTATAAAAGAGCGATTGGAAAAATGAGAGCAAAATGGACGTCAGGAGCGCTATTCTGTAACTCGTTTCAGAGAGAAATCGGTATCGGTAAGACTCAGTTATCGACAGCCGTCGGTAAGTCTCATGTACGGCATTCTGTATACCTTTTCACCGACCGATATCGCGAATTCGAGTCGATGAGAATCGGTATGTCTAGCGTGATCTAATGAACCGGTAACCTTTATCGATTTTCGTTGAAAGGAAATTTTCATTATTTGTTGATGTTGGTCTGGAATTGCGGATTATTTAAGTGACTTTTTAATATTTGAAGAGTAACTATATTGTGTATAGGGTCTAATCTAGTGTTTTATAAGTCCTTCCCATATTTTCCACAAAATTTTCCTGCAGCAAATTTTGAATGGCTCTCCATGTACTGAATCAAATGATGAAATTATTTCAGGTTTTTTGTTCAAAATACTGATTTTTGGAACTTTAGTTCTTTAAGTCAGGTTATGTTTGAGTAACCGGGGGTCGCGACGCAAAAGATCTGACCGTTACGTTATGTTACGTTCCTTCGTTATGTGCCTTGCTTGCGTGCTTGTGCCTCCTTAGTCTCTCTCTCGTTTACGAAGCAGCGATTCATATGCTCCGGCCGGGATTCGAATCCGGGCCTCCCGCGTGGAATGCGAGCATTCTACCACTGAACCACCGATGCTATATTAAAATTCTATGCAAAGCTGGTATTCGCAGTGCTGGTGATCTACTTGAATTTGTTCGGATAAATTTTTACTATTATTTCCTTAATTTTTTTGCGCGATTGATCTTTTTTGTTTATTTACAGCATCGGTTGTCAGGACGGTAGGTTGTGTTTACTGGTTTTTAAGTTTAACACGTCGGTAAGTGATTTACTTACCGTTCAGACGTCGAAAAGTAATAAATAGCATAAAAACAATTTCACCAAAATGCAAAATATATTCTAAACTGATCGAGATGTATAAATGTCACTTTTGACATTTCGTTCATTTCGAAGAAATTTAAATTATTTTATTCGGAATTTATTTCTATACGATCGCGCAAAAAATGGTATAAGCATCTCGAACGTTAAGGGTAATTACAACGTTTGCATGTAGATTCCTCTCGTAAAATTGGACAGAATGATATGAGGATTAAGGAGTCTAGCACATTTACTTTTCGAAATACAGGGTGTTGAAATTTTGGAAACTTGAATGTTTTAATTCGATAATTTTAAAATGGATGAATAAATTTATTTGACATTTGGCAGGTTGTTTTTAAATGTAAAAGGGCATATTTTGAGAAAAATAGTAGTTTGTGCAACTAGTGTGGATATGATGGCCATATCGGACGAGGACGAAGTTTGAGCACGACACCGTAGGCGGAGTGCTCAATCGTTCAAGTGCGATATGGACAATCCACACGAGTCGAACAGCATATTTTTTTTACGAACCACTTGAGAAAAAATCTAGTGAATAAAAATTTTTATAAACTGTTATATAACTTCAAATTGAAAATTCAACAATTCAATTTTATGTTTCCACTAATTTTTTTATGGTAAACGTACAGTTCTTGAATGTCCAATTTGTTTAATGCTACGGTTTCCCTTTTAAATTATACGATGCTGTTATAAGTAGATGTTAATTGCCAGTCGGACTCCCTCATGAAGGGTACCTTACCATTATCTATAATAATGAATATTCTGCTAAATATTTCAAACGTCTACCTGTTGGCGCTATTAATATCAAGCAGAATAATTATTTAATATTAAAATTAACAATAAAAAAAAATTCTTCACGGGCAATCAAACTTGGGTCTACCGCGTGACAGTCTGGTTTGCTTACTACTAGACCACCGAGGAATATCCAAATTGTTTATCCATAACGTCAGATGTATTACATAATTTTTGCTTAAAAGGAACTAAAGTTCCTATACCGTGTGTCCCGCGGCACGATCTAGCTTTTTTATAATCTCTAGGCTCTGAGTATTGACGTTAATACGAACTTCAATATTTGAAAATATCTAGTGATACCTGTTTTATCAATTGATCAAGTTATTTCATCTCACTTTGCACGTAAGTTTTCAATTTTATTATAAATTAGGTATAATGATTTTCAAAAGAACTTGTTCATATTTCAGGGTCACATGTGGCCTAAGTGCTGTGAGCCTTCACTCACCCTCCCTACTCTACAGATATATATATATATATATATTTTTTTTGACGAACATATTTCAGGAAGGTGAAAAAGTAGAAAGACTAATTAATGAAATTTATTTGCTATAAACAGCACAATCACAATGAAACTAATAATAAAAATATAGGTTTACAAAGTTTTAATAAATGTGATCATTCAAATAACCCTTTAATATTAGGTTTTCAGTATGGTTTGGTTTTTTCAAATTATGTTTTTTTGTATTATTTTTCTTTTTCGTCGAATAAAATTTTACTTGCTTTTTAATTTTTTTATTGGAAGGTTCTGTTAGAGTGTCCTCATTTTGCTCAAATATTTGCAATTGTTTCCACTTCATTAGGTAGTGACTGAATGGAATTAGCAATTTTTATATGCTTCAATATTAAACAAATCTGCTCGAAAGAATAAGTGTCACTTTGTATCTTAGTGGCAACATTTAATGCATTTTGTGCTACCTCATCCTTCAAATCCGTTAACTTTTCGATATCAATTGTTTTGATGACTGAACATGGCTACTAGTCCCCTATATTATCAACAACTTGATTTTGTGGAGTTGAAATAAAGCTTTTACTATTTTCAGCATAAAAATGAATGTTTACAAATAGTTGTGCGAATAATGAAATCAATACAACTACAACTACAAAAATGTATGCAAATCTCACAAAAAGAACATTTTATTTGACTACATACCTTTTGTGACACTAATTTGACAGAAAATATTTCATTATTAGTTGAATTTTTAACAATACCTCCACCTGATATATCTGATTCTATTTTATAGTTGGTAGAAGTTAAAACAGACCTATGCCTTGCATGTATTTTGGTGAGATGGTCAGTTGTCTTACCTTTGGTAATCTTGATCAACCTTTCCACTGCTTTATCTCTAATAAACTTCAATAACATGTTAATACTTTTATCAAGTCTCTTAATTTTTTTTCCATCAAAATAGAAATATTTTGATGCCCTATGCATACTCTCCAAATGCATATTTGTGTTAATATTGCATTGCTCTCGATATGCATAGGCCCACTGTGTTTTGTTTATATAATAATTACTTAAAAAATAATATTTGAAGTCAGTTAGTGCAGGATAATTTGAAAGTTCCATAAATTTGTCTAGCTCCATTTCAAAATTATTTTCGTCTAATAAATATTGGATATATCTTAAAGTCTTATGAACCATTTGTTTGTTATATTTATTAGTAATTTTACCTAGGTTAGTTTTCTAACAACAGTCAACATGCCATGCGCACCAAAGATGATACTGGGTTGGACCTACAACTTTGCACCAAGCATTATAAAATGCAGGTGCAATATCGCTCATAAATACTTTGGTACATATTTATTTCACCAACTTTTTCTTTTATTTTGAAAAAAAAAAGTTCATAAATATATGTGTCTGTTCGATTTGTATTGTAACGACCTTACCGTCGCCACTGGTCGATTTGACGCCTAAGCTCTGGTAACGGATGCCTCGGACGCCAGTTTTTTGAAAAGTGGTATGCTCCACTTGCTCCTGGCAGCGTCAGTGAAGAAGGAAAATACTCCAGGGGTCAATATGGTGTTGACGGATGCACTGTAGCCGGTGGAACAGATTTTAACTGTCCTCCTGGATTGCCAACCTGGGTATTCGCTGCTATGTTTTCCTCAAAATTGTCAGAAGTGGAAGGAAAACGATGGTTACTCTTAAAACATATTTATTAAATCCTCTAACAAAAAAATTAAAAGTATTAAACAAAATTACTACACTATAAGCAAAAGCAACGGAGTCAAAAGTACAAACCTACGGGTTATTACTACACAGACGGAGGGTGTGCAAGCGGAAGCGGGCGCGTGCTAAAGCGAAATATTAAGCGTGTGCAAACAAAGCTCTCGATCAGTCAAAGCTCTACGGTAGAGAGGTACGGTTCTCAGGTTGCGCATTATAAACTTCCCGCCCTGTGTTTCTAGTAACACTTTTTCAAGATCCTAATCTGACTCGGTTGGCTGAAGGCACTAACACGACTACCACTAAGATGTGAAGACTCAGCGCCCTCAATGGCAGTTTCGCGACTACTACTGAGATGTGAAGACTCAGCTCCCTCAATGGTAGTTTCGCGACTACTACCTACTCAGATGTGAAAACTCAGCGCCCCCAGTAGTAGTTTCCTCTCCCTCGGAATGTGAACGGTTGGCTGAAGGCCCAAACCCGACTACCACTGAGATGTGAAGACTCAGTGCCCTCAATGGTAGTTTAGCGACTACTACTGAGATGTGAAAACTCAGCGCCTCCAGTAGCAGTTTCCTTTCCCTCGGTATTTCAACGGGTGGCTGAAGGCCCAAACTTAGAAATTCGGCGGTTGAGATCAGTACCCAAGTTCTAATCAAAAACTCACCTCGGAATATGTGCTGCGGTCTTCTCGGTATCGGGTCACGGACACAACTGACCTATAACTCCTAAATCAATTACTTATATCGGTCCAGGGGGTGGAAATTTATTCGTGGAAAAATCTATACACAATTTTCAAAGACGTGAATTCTATTTCACTCTATTCGTGAAATAGAATTTACATCTTTTGAAGGTAACATCTCATATTGGAAAATATTATGCATTTTAACATAACATTTATTACTTCGACAGAATTTGAAAAGTGGTTTAAACAAGAGCAGAGGAATAGTGTTACAAATTATTATCGCAAAACGATATTGAAAACTCAAAAAAACATAGAAACTCATTATTTCTACTGCAATAGGTACGAAAGCACCCTGGTGTCACGCACACTTTTCTTTTTTTGAAAACTCATTATAATGACTTTTATCTCATTATAATGACTTTTATCTCATTATAATGACTTTTTTCTCATTATAATGGCTTTTTTCTCATTATGTCTTTTTTCCCATTATAATATTAATTTTTTTCTCATTATAATGACTTATTTTTCTCACTTGATTTTTTTTTCATTATAATGACATATATTTTCTTAGGTGATGTTTTGGGATTATCATTTTTCTTCTATTTAAATCATTTATATTAATTAAATTTCTTAGAATTTCTATAAAATAAAAAAATGGTGGACTATTATATTGCATATTACTTTCTATTGGGTTTTAGTTATAAAGAAATTAAGAAATAAACTCCTCAATTACAGCTTTGGGAATATTCCGTTTTTGCAAGAACTCCTCCATATCATTTAAAAGATTCATGTCATAGATTCGAAAATACCTTTGTTATACCTAACTTTTACCTAGAAAATATAAATGTCATTATAATGAGAAAAAAGTCATTATAATGAGAAAAAAGCCATTATAATGGGAAAAAAGTCATTATAATGAGAAAAAAGTCATTATAATGAGATAAAAGTCATTATAATGAGAAAAAAGTCATTATAACGAGATAAAAGTCATTATAATGAGTTTTCAAAAAAAGAAAAGTGTGCGTGACCCCAGGGTGCTTTCGTAAATAGATCTGGTAAGTCTTAAAATACAGTCAATGTCTAAGTGAAAAGTACATAGCTTTAGCTATTCATCTCTGTGATAAGTGATTTTTTTAAGGAAAAGGAAAAGGTCAGCACAGTTAGACATGAGTACCAAGATCCCAAATGTCATCTTTCCTAGAAGTACCAAAGTCAGGGTTCCTGCAAAATGAATGAATTTTGCACTAGTCAATTAATACTTAAATGGAACGTTGAAAGTGACAAGTGTAATGTGCAGTATTTCTATGAGCATTATGGACATGAAATTGTACGTGATGCCGAAAAAAACCAAAGTAATCGAAGTAATCAAAGTAATCACTAAGCTGTTGAGTGAGTATTCGTTAGTATTCGGTATCACCGAGTAACGAGTACTCGTGTATCATATCGTTACTTTTTCAACACCACTGATATCCGAAGTAACGAATTCTCACTCAACAGCTTAGTGCTTACTTCGATTACTTTGGTTTTTTCGGCATCACGTACAATTCGTACGATGACGATGCATCGGTTGAAGCGTTGAGAAGGTAGGTATTTAGCAAGGATGTTTTAGTACCTATTTATGTCGTATCTTGTATTAATAGGTGTGTGTTGTGTTGCAATCATACCGTTGAGTGATAAGATATTACGTACGAATTTCATGCAAAATAAATGGGAATACAAAATGAAATACCGAAATTGAAAGCAAAGCATTGGCAATGGCTATGAACTTTGATATTTGTGAGTGCTGCTGGTCCACGAACTTAGGATCCATTTTATGTATTTTTAGTTTTATTTTTTTTATTGGAACGAAGTTCCTTATCGCGCGTTGTGAAAGGAGGTTAGACGGATAAAATTCTTACGAAAAGTTTTGTCACGACAATTTTTGACATAGGAAGCTATGCGCATCGCATGTTTCTCTGTCTGTATCTTTCTCTCTTATAGAAAGCAAATAAATTGAAAAAATTTTCACCATAGTCCGGGCTCGAACCATCAACCAACGCGTCTATATCAAGGCATTCAACACATGCTGTCATGAGCTCTCATGTGTATTAGATGCGAAGAAAGGTATTACATGCTGCAATTTCTATTTCGCATTGAACAGTGAGGTGACGCGTCGATTATTTTTGTTGAGTGTATACAGGTTTTTTGTAAATAATAGATAATAAAAAAAAATAATAATAATAATGAATGAATTTTAATAAATTCAAAAACAAATCATATTTTAATATTACAATTTTAGAACGTATGTATTTAGCAAGCCGTGCGTGTTCTACGAAGTCGAGAGAGTATATATAGGTATATACACTCTGTTGTGTTTACAAAGTCCCGCGCATCTATGACGTGTATGAAAGAATAGACAGACAGAGTACATATATATATATATATATATATATGTATATATATATATATATATATATATATATATATATATATATATATA
>CAJUYG010004984.1:0-15082 GCA_910591675.1 Galerucella calmariensis | reverse complement strand
TTATTTTTTATTGTAATCTTTGACAGCCATGGAAGAGGACTCCATTCCAAAATGCTTAGTTTGTAACGAGGATGTTGTTGATAATATGGTCAATGTCAGTCGAGGCTTGGAAAACTTGATTTCTGTGAGCAAAGAAAGGGCGTTTTCTAGCATAAACAAGCATGTTATTCGGGTTGAAAAATTATAGCTCTCGCCTTGTCGCGGATTTTTACCCTACTCTGAATTTTTCTATGTATTTTGTATTTTCAACCTATATTTTATAGGAATAAATGGTATTTGTTTAAAAATTCCTTGTTTTTTTCTGAAATCCTGCACCTATACTGTTCCTTCTGAAGTTTGCGAAAAATTTGCAAAAAATGCAAAAAATATTTATAAAAAAATTATTATTATCATATCTACAATTGGTCTCCAAAGTCTAACAGGTGAAAATCTATGTATTTCCGAGGCCCTCGAGCAGAAATTTAGTAAGAAACCACCAAAAATATTCGGTGTAAAAATTTTGGTTTTTTCAAAGTCCATTTTCGCAAAAAATATTCGTGTTGCGAAAAAAATGATGGGGACCATTTTTGTAGATAACTTAACGACCTTCATTTTTTATTCAAACAAAAATTGTCTAACTTGCGTATTTCGGGAGATATTGGCGGAAAACCGTTTTTTGGGACTTTGGAGACTTGGAGAACTTTTTCTCCCTTTGAAGTACCTGTCAAGACCTACAAATCAAGCAAAAAAAAATTATTGGACAAATATATTGTCTATTTTCAGGTCTTCAGTTACTGGACTATAAGTGGATATTAAGGTCTTTAAAACACGCGCTATTTTTCGAGCACGACTAACCCCGCAAGGGTAAACTATTATGGTAGTCCCGATAACAGAACAGATTTAATAAACTGGACGGCAATTCGAGTGAGGACGGGAACTCAAGTGTATTATATTGGTCATTAAGGAACGTCACGCCGAAATCGTCAGTTTTTTTAAAGGGAGTTTCCTTGAGGCCAACTCAAAACCCCTTCCGAAAATCTGACGCGCTCGAGTGAATTTTTTTTTACGGATTTTAGAAGACTACTTGTCAAATTTCATTAAGATCGATTCATAGTAGATCACATCTCTGGTAAAATGTGAAATAAAATATTTTATTTTATGACATTCTAACGATATGATAGTCTACTAGAAATGGAATCCAGTAAAGTGCACGTTCCAGGAACGGTTTTTATTGGAATAGCGCCTTTTCCGCTTATTTTGGAAATGTTGTGAATAAAACGCGTTTGTTGTTACTTTTTTGTGTGTGATTATTTTTGTTTTCAAAATATATATAACTCAGTTTGGTGATTTTGTGTATTGAAGTGTGTATCGATTAACTAAGTATCTCTGAATGATTTCTTAACAAATTTAAATGAAGGAGAAAAATCTATAAAATTTGATATTGCCATTTTTAGATGTTCTTATCAATAAAACACCTACAGGGTATGAAACAATTACCCGGCAGAATTTGTAAATAATAATAACAATAATATTAACAATTCAGCTAACATAATTTTTAAAAACTTGACAATACCGTATGTTAGGGGTTTATCAGAAAGAATTAAGAAAATTGGTAATCAATTCAACATTCGAAGTAGCTTCAAATCTAACTATACGTTGAGATCTATACTAACAAAAACAAAACCAAAAAATGAAGAACAATCTTCAAAAAATTGCATATATCAGATATCTTGTGAATGCGACAAATTCTATTTAGGTGAAACATCTAGACCATTCAAAGTCCGAATAAGTGAACATAAAAAATATATCAAAGATAGGGAGTTCTTGAAGTCAGGTATTTGTAAACATGCTTGGCAAGAGGGGCATAAAATTCAATGGAATTCGACAAAAATAATATTGAAAGAGCCCAATAATAAAAGACGAAAGATCAAAGAAAGTGCTTTAATACAACTAAATGCAGATAAATGTGTAGCTAGTATTTCAGCCGAATGTAGTCAAATTTGGTTACCAATGTTAGAATGAGAAATTTCCAATAATCAGTTACCTGCGTTATCAGTATAGCATCATAAGTTTTTATCCAGGTTTTCTTATGATTTATCATTGGAATAGTTGTTAATCGATACACACTTCAATACACAAAATCACCAAAAAGTAACAACAAACGCGTTTTATTAACATTTCCAAAATAAGCTAAAAAAAGCGCTATCCCAATAAAAACCCGTTCCTGGAACGTGCACTTCACTGGATTCCATTTCTAGTAGACTATCATATCGTTAGAATGTCATAAAATAAAATATTTTATTTCACATTTCACCAGAGGTGTGATCTACTATGAATGGACCTTAATAAAATTTGACAACAAAGTTTTGTAGTCTTAAAATTCAAAATATTCTTGATTGTCTAGTTGTCATATTTTTTTCGTTGTGTCAGATAGGGACCAAAAACTATTTTATCATCATTTAATCTTGACAAAGGTAGCTGGAACGCTGCCGAAACGTCGAAATGAAAAATAAAAAACATTATTATGGTTTGATTCCCAAAAAATAAGAGAAAAGATATAGAAATAGTCATCAAGATATGGTTTACAGGGTTTATGCGAGTTGTTTAAGGATAGGAAAAGGTAATAAGTTCCTACCAATTTATTAATATTTTTACACAAATAATTAAGTTTATTTCAATTGAAACTCACCTTGGTTATATAGTTCGACAAATCTCTTTTGATATTGTGCCAACTCAGATCGATTAGGAACATCATCAATTTGTCGTTGCAACATGGCAACCTCCCTATTTACTTTGGCTAATTTCATTCTTAATATACGAATTTTTTCTGTAGCATCATTTATTTCTTTCGTCAAATCTACAGCATTTTCAACGGAAGGATTACTTTTTGCATTTTTAGCGTCTCTAAAAAAAGGAACAATTTAAATGTATTCGATTGTTTTTCAGAGACATTTCGAGTCTTACTCAATCAATTTATTTAAATTCGCCAGCTCTTTCTTGCAATGTTCCTTAAACTGGCTTTCCTGCATTTTCAAGTCATCGTTTAAGATAATAAGATCCTCGATTTCTTTTACCCTGAAATTTATAAGTGAATGAATTAACAATTTTTTGCATATAAACATTAAATGTTCAAAATATCCTCCGTTTTGTTGTAATGATAATAATTCCTTTTTCTCACTGATTTTACACAATTGAGAATGTGCACTGGCTTCATTTTTCTAAATGCGGCATGAATATTTTGTAATAAACCTTTCCTACTCTCGAACTTAGTCTTGTAAATATTATTTTTTCAAAATCCCAAATAAAAAAATCAGGAGGATTTATTTCCGGAGAACGAGGGGGCCACCTAACCCGTCCATAACTACCAATCCGCCGATTAGGAAATTTTTCGTTTAAATAATCTCCAATGAATAGAGCATTATGGGCATGTGCTCCATCTTGTTGGAACCAAAATGTGTCCCTATCAGCCAACACTCCTTCCTCCAAAAGTTTTAATTATAATTTTCACAAATAAAATTGTCACACACCGAGGTGAGAAACACCTCCAACAAGGAAATTAGAAGAGCTAAAAGAAATAGCTTCAGAAAATTCTGTGAAGATATAAACACAACACCTGCTGCGGCAAGACTTTACAAAGTTATGGCAAAAAGTATGGTCAACACAGATATGGCTTTGAGGAAGCCAGATGGTGAATATACCGAAAATGAGGGGGAAAGAGTTCGACTCTTACTAGAAACTCATTTTCCAGGGAGTTCCCAGAATAGGGGAGATAATCCTCTCGAAGTTCACAATAGGCCTTCGAGAGAAAGTATTACAATGGCCAAACACATTTGTAGTAACGATAGGTTGAAATGGGCCATGAACACCTTTTCACCTTTCAAGGCACCAGGAGCAGATGGAATTTTCCCAGCATTGCTCCAGAAAGGACAAGACGAAAATCTACCGCATCTGGTTAGAATTAGTCGAAGCAGCTTAGGGCTTGGTCTATATACCTGAAGCATGGAGAAGAGCAATAGTAACCTACATTCCAAAAACTGGAAAAAGGGACACAACAAAGACCCAAATCGTTCAGACCAATTAGTCTAACATCGTTTGTACTCAAAACGATGGAAAAGGCTATTGCTAACCATATTAGAACGGAAATCCTAGAGAGACTACCTCTCCACCCATGTCAGCATGCTTACCGGGCAGGCGATCTACGGAGACTGCACTGGTACAACTGACGGAGGATATCCGAGGTGCTCTAGACAACCAAGAAACTGTAGTATGTGCATTTTTGGACATAGAAGGAGCTATTGACAATACTCCACATGAGGCTGTCGAAAGAGCATTGAACAGAAGAGGTGTAGACAGCACAACATCCAAATGGATGTCGTAACTGCTCACCACAAGAGTAGCAGAGACGAGGACGAGCAAAGACATTGTCTCCATCTGCACTACCAGAGGATGCCCACAGGGAGGAGTAGCCTCCCCATTAATGTGGAGTCTGACGGTTAACGAACTCCTGTGTGCTTTGATGGATATTGGAGTATCCTGCCAAGGATATGCCGACGATATTGTCATAACAGCCAGGGGGAAACAAGCCAGGGGGAACAAACACGAGAAGGAGATTACATACTAGGCAAAAATTGCTGTAATGGTGTGCATGAATCTGGCGGCAAGAAACTGGGGCTGTAACCCAAAAATCCTAAGCTGGATGTACACTGCCATAGTGAGACCAATCATCACTTATGGAGCCATTGCGTGGAGTAGTGGAACTAGCCTATTGACGACGAGAGAAAACCTCTTTAAAATTCAAAGACTAGCCTGTACAGTTGGCAGAAGCAAACGTGAGCCCTGGTGGGCGTGTTCATGTCGCTGTAGTTGTATTTTTGTAGTAACAATTCGATATTTTGAATCGATAACCAAATATCGATACCATAAATGTCAACTGTTAAGTGATATGTAAACAAAGTCAAACTTGCTAAAAATGTAACTCTAAATATTTATGAAAAAAATTTATATTGGAACAAAACTAAAACTACCGTTTGCCCTAAATGTCTATATTTTCACATTACATGACTGTATTAATTGCATGAAAAAGAAGGGTCAAGTTTCTATGGAAAGCAACAAAATATGAACTGGTTATAGTTCAATGTTGCCGATGCAAAAATGAAAATTACCCGAACTTACTATTCAAATTATCAGAATTTGTCAAAATTACCAAAAGGACACTTTAGTTATCTAAATAAAGTCTTCGACCCCAGTCAATATGGAAAATCCCCAAAAACAATAGCCATTTTATATATCCCTTCTACAAAATATTCGAAAAACTATAGGAACTGTATGATGAAAAAATATAACTTTTCAAAGAATGGGATCCAAAGACCATTACCAGACTTGGAAAGAATGCCATTCAATGGTACACAGACAGCTCAAAAGCAATAGAAGGAGCTGGGATAGGAGTGTTAGGGACAGGAACCAAACACTCTGAAAGCTTGAGAAAAACCCCAAGTATCTTTCAAGCGGAAATCCACGCCATAAAAAAGTGCGCCCAGTTCAATATTGATGAAGGATACCGAAGACAAAGGATTATAATGATGTCGGATAGTCAAGCAGCCATTAAGACACTGAGCTCTTGTGTAATCAGTTCCAAAATGGTGTGGGAATGCCTAGACAAACTCAATGAACTAGGCGAGAACAATATAGTCACCTTACTATGGATTCCAGGACACACTGGAATAGAAGGAAATGAAATAGCAGATGAACTAGCAAAGAGGAGGACTGAAATACCTTTCTGGGGGCCTGAACCCTTTTGCAGAATCAGCCCCAATGTAATATAGGAAGAAATAAGTAAAGCCGAGAAAAAGAGAAGATCTGACCATTGGAAAGATCTAGTAGGGCTTATACAAATAAAGACTCTTCTGGGTGACTACAACCTGTTGAGATCAAATGAATGCATGTCAAAGAAAAACTGCGCTAAGAGTTTTAACAGGGATCCTAACGGTACATTGTCGTCTGAATGGGCACCTGAAAAAGCTCAAAATAGTGGAGGAAGAAGAATGCAGATTTTGTGGAATGGCAGAAGAAACCTCCATCCACATGATTTCCAACAGCACTTCAGAATCCTAGAGCACAGCACCTGGGAGATTACTGGATAGAAGAGGAACATTTACCTAAGTTGAAGCCTGCAGACATCCTAAAATTCCTCCGGGAAATAGGACTAAAGGAGCTACTTGTTTCTGAGACTCTCAGGGGGCACAATTAATAGATCTTTCAGGTCTCAGTGAATGTCACCCCAATATATATACATACATGCATACATACATAGATCCTTATAATAAAATGTTAAATTTTGTTAGTGCTCAATTTTTTAACGGTGCTTCACCTGATAACATCCATTAATGGTTTATTTGCACTGTAGCTCCAACCATTGAAAATAGATATATAACATGGTGAATGAGAATTAAAAAAAGGAAACGAAAAACGTTAAAATATACAGGGTGTCCCATTTAAAACAACATAAGTTTGCATTATATTTCCTTAGTGAGCCACCTAACAAAAAAAATTTGTACACCACTGAACTCTTTAATATTACATCTATCAAAAGTGTCCATAACGTTTTTTTATATTTTTCTCAATTAAGAAGATTATAGTACCTTGTAGTTTTCGACAGTTTTCAATAATCGCCCTGTATTTTCCAACTGCAGGGAGTTACTAAAGATTTAATAAGGCTATTGCTACTTTAACAAAAAAAGAAGTCATAACATCCTAACTGCTTTTCTTCTATCTCTTCTAGTTTAAGAGATACCCTGCAAAGCACACCAATTTGGGACACCCTGTACAACGACAACTACCTTTAGTGAAGAGTTTTTTTTCTGTTGTAAAATATTGAATAGCATACTAACTTAGAACTGTCAACATTTTCTTGTGATAAAGACTTTAAGACTGCATAAGCATCTTGAATTTTATTTCGTATTCCTTCAAGCTCTTCGGTCGTCTTTTTAATATCACTGTCTAAGGAAGCTTTTTTATTATCAAGTTCGCCGAACTTATCGATAAATATTTGTTTTTTATCTTCCATTGTGGCAATTAGCAGTTGATCCCGTGATTGCACACCTGCGTCCTAAAATCACCTTATAAAAGTAAAAGTAAAACAACAGTATAGCATTTATTACTTTTAATTCCGACTGCAAAGAGCTGTAGTGTTTATTCAAGCTAGCTTCATCTATATCTAATGGTTTCTAGAACAAATAAATTGAATATTTAAATTTATTATTGGGTGGTTTGTTTGAAAATGATGTATGTAATAGTATATTACACACTGAGGTGGAAAGAGTTTCATTACTGTCGAGAGATTTAGCTATTATCTCGAGACAGGAATGAAACTTACTACCGAGATTTGTATACTATTTTATTTACAACCATCACATCCCGATCAAAATTAATAAATCTTTGTTTCGTTCTGAACACTAAAATATTACACTACTGTCACCAATATAAATAAATGTCAGATAAAGTCGGATGGATATTAGGTTCGCCAATAATAAATTAAGAAAAATGTCCTCCAATGAAAAATTGATGGATTGTACCCCTCCAGAAATATGATAAGTTCATGCTCTGAAATTCTGGGTTCTAAAAATTGAGCTTGAGAGAATATTGAGAGTGCGTAGTTACTGGTCAAGTGCCCGGGCTGTTGAGCACAACCCAAACGTTTGAATGAATGAATGAGTGCGTAGTTACTCATGTTGCTACTTTTTCTAAAATCAAATTTCCCAAAATATAATTTTTCTCTAACATAACCTTGTTCTGTTTCCCTCCAATACTGTTTTAAGAATAATCTTTCAAAATCGTTAAAACCATTAATAATAATTGTATCATCACATGTTAACCAGAGCAATGGTTGATTATTCAAATGAGACCTAATTGTTTCCTTCAAATCTTCAATATTAAACATATCTCTTAATTTGATCTTAAGACATCTGATAAAAACCTTTGGATGCATTTTACGTATGTCTCCATCAAATTTTAAACTACTTTCTCCATGATTGCAAATGTAATTGATTCCTTGTGTATTGTTATTGTTTTGTTGAGCTTTATTCTTCATGTTTTGAATTTCACTTTCCAATTCCATCATTTTCTTCTTAAACTCTTCTTTCATTTCCGTTTCTAAAATTTCAAAGTCCCGTGTGTTCTTATTTTCTTTAATTTGTTGTAATTTTACACCCATTTCCCTTATTAATTCTCTCTGTGTTTTCAGATTCATTTCTTCTGCTATCGATATATTCAATTGTATACCTTGTTCTACATCTTGTATCCTTTTATTATTTTTCATAATGTTTCTATCTACCTTTTCTATATGTTCTTTTCCTTCTCCACGCATCTTGTTCACCATATCTTTTATTTCCTGTTTTCTATCTGTACTTTCCTGAATTAAGCTTGATTGTAATTTATTCATTTTTTCTTCTTGTTCTTTCTTATACTTTTCAAATTGTCTTCTCATTTCTGTTAAGTGCTCTTCGAATTTCTCTTCTTGTCTATCCAATTTTTCATTGATTTCTACCTTTGCACTTTTCATCTCTTCCTTCTTGCTCTTCATATCTTCTCTTGTGCTCTTCATGTCTTCCTTTGTGCTCTTCACGTCAGACATAATTGTTCTCATCATTTCCATTAATTCTTCAGTTCCTTTCGTTTTTTCCTCGGTGTAATAGCGCACTTCTTTTATGATACTATCTCCTCTTTCTTGTCTTGTTGTTTTTTCCTCTTCCATGGCTGTACTTAATCTTTCTTCTAATGTTTGTTCACTTCCTTTTGTGTCTTCCATGGCTGTACTTAATCTTTCTTCTAATGTTTGTTCACTTCCTTTTGTGTCTAAGTTTCTTAATTTTAAAAGTTCTTTGAGTTCTTCCACTGTCAAATTATTAATGTCAATTTTTTCTTCATTAATTGTAAAATTTTCCAAAAATTGTTGATATGTATTTTATAAGAAATGTTTCTTTATGTTAACTTTTGGGCTTTCTTCCGCATGCTAGTAGAAAAAATAGTGTACCTAACACGTGCGTAAAGTGACTTTTCCGCACGCGATTGCTGGCCGAACTTGCTAAAGCGTCGTTCGGCCATCTGCAATAGCGTGTGGGAAAGTATCACTTCCCGCACTAGTTAGGTAAACTATATACACTAGACTATACAGTTTACATCCCAGAGAGAAAGGACTGGGAAGCAGCGCCTCCTATAACAGCGAATCTCTACTGGTATACTGATGGCTCGAAAACAGACCTAGGAGCTGGAATATATGGGGTACTAGCGGTGCAATGCTGTGCAGAAGAGTTGATGAGACAGAAAGTCGATAACCAAAGAATCGTCATCTACTCCGACAGCCAAGCAGCACTTAAGGCGATACGCTCATATAAGATAACATCAAATCTGGTGTGGGAGTGTCGGAAGACCCTAAACAGACTAGGTAGTCATAATGGAGTGACCCTAGCATGGGTACCAGGCCACCAAGAAATAAAAGGCGATGAAAAGGCTGACGAATTAGCCAAGCAGGGAGCAACGGAGGTCATGATAGTGCCAGAACCTTCCTGTTGAATTGCAAAATGCCTAAGTAAAGAGAGCATCCACAAATGGACAAACAACCAGGCGTTGCGCTGGTGGTATGAAACCCCAGGACAAAGACACGCAAAATTCTTCCTTAAAAGCCCTTCGACAAAACTGTCACACGACCTACTATGTCAAAGTCGGGAAACGACGAGGATGATGGTGGGAATGCTGACCGGACATTGTAGGCTGAGGAAACAATGCACACAATTGGCCTTGCAGATGACAGCCTGTGCAGGTTCTGCCAGGAAGAAGAAGAAACCGCGGAGCACATACTCTGTGAGTGCGAAGGCCTAGCAAGGGTGCGGTTTCACCTATTCGGAGAAGAAAAACCGGGGGCAGAGAGATACGCAAAGGAGGCGGTATCCAGGCTATTAGGTCTAATAAAAAGAATAAAGCTAGATATTGAGCTCTAAATATAGGGAGGACCACAATAGATCTGCAAAGATCGCAGTGGGATAGGACAAAGAGCCACTCCAATTCTAATCTAATCTAATTTAATCTAGGTAAACTACCATATCAATGTGTTATATTTTTAAATACAAAAAATATTCATCTAAATGTCATTTTAGATTAGGCAATTTCTTGTGCAATATTTAGTTCAATTTTTGGAACAATTCAAATTGTTGAGTCTAAAATTGAAAATTGTAGTGCCTAGCCTGTCAAATTGTGAAAAAAAAATAAAACAGGTTTTATTTTCTTGACAATTTGATTTATTGTTTGTGTTTCACGATGGAAATGTTCCATAAAAATGTCATATGAATGTCATTAATCTTGATAATTTGTGGTTTTGAAGTGGTTTAAAAATATGTCTTGGAATAAACGAGAGATTGAAATGTTAATTGAGGAAATCTCAAAACATGCTTGTTTGTTCATTGTAAAACACAAAGATTACCATAAAAAATACTTTATTTATTATAAAAACATTAACCTATTGAGCATTATTTTATGAATTATGAACCAAGATCAAAATAATTTATCTTTTGAGTTGTCCAATTCGAACATTGAAAATACTTTTAAGTAAGTAAGTAAATGTCCCATCTCTAAGGAATAAACTCACATTTTTATTGAATATGTACACATTATTCTACATTATAATGTTGGTTTGTACGTAATAATCGGCCATGGAATTCAAACCTAGATACTAGTAGATCAGTTAGGTTCTGAGGCAATTTTTTGTAAATCAACACCAGGTTAGCAACCGAAAATTTGTTACTTGAGGTTTCAATACAAAATTGTCCAAATTTTACAATAAATTATACATTCAATGGATTATTCTATTTGTTTTTATATTGTTGATAATAAATACATCAATCAGCCACAGTCAAAGCATCAGTTATCATTAAACCGAGTTTAATATACCCCTTATATATATACGCCCTTAATATACTATCAACATCAAATCAAATCACTGCGCAGAATCTTGAACAAAATATTGTTCAATAAATTGGAATAGTTTAAAATGGTTTTAAACAGCCAATATTTCACACAAGAAATCTATTTGTAACGTTATATTTGGCCACTATCATTGATATATTTAAATATCTACCGGACGGCGAGTAGCCAGTCCTTTTTCCTTACCAACATGTGATTCTCGTCGAGAACCTGTAGCACCGATCACCGCTGAAAGACAAATTTTTAGATTTAATGTGCGACGGATAATATCCGTTGGTGAGGATCAGTATACACTGATATTGGTCAAATATTTCAATTATTCTCTCCTATAGAGAGAGAAATTAAGAACACACTACCAATATGTAAATTCTTTCTCGAAGCGGAGCATGTGAACAGGATATACAACGTATGTCGATTGCTTATCGCATGGTTCAATTTAATAGCGAGTAGCATAGAGTAATAAAAAATATTTATTACTCTATGGCGAGTAGTAAGAATAAGCTATCTTTTTCCTGTGAACCATGAAACGATAAGGTCAACACTTTCAATTTCTTGTGAGAGGTTTACCTCAAACTTTTTTTTTCCAAAGTGCATTCAATGTGAATGATAAGTTGCATTTACGTATATGCTTTTCATTTCTGATTATTGCTTTTATATTTTTCCCCCTAGTGATAAGCGCCAGATACACACATACAGCGATATTGTTTTTTTTTCATCTTGTTCTTTGGTATAGTTTTTCTAGTTATTCTTATACAGTTGATAAAGGGTTCACATGTATATAGTTGAAGTCTTTAAAATATTTATATTCAATTAATTAATCGATTCAATGTAATTACGAACCTAGAATATTACATTACATTTTACATTCCATTCCAGATACGAGGGGGGAGGGGTCTTTTGAATAGCACTGTATATGGAGTGATTCAAAAAAAATAAATGAAATGAAATGTAATATGAACTTACTTGGTCGTCGGCGCCTTCTTTATCTTTGGTAGTAAACAATGAATAATCGCCTAGGTTACCATCGCTATGACCATATTCTAAAAGAGTTATCTGAAGTTGAGACGCAGTATCGCTAGGTGCCACATTTTTTTTCTTATAATATCGATGGGGTCGATAAACTTCAGACACTAAGCGCATATTATTTAGCAAATTTTGTCGCTTCTGCTCGTTTTTGTCTGGTGTGTAAAATTTTTTAGAAAACTGATCAATGGCACATGTTCTAACAAAAGCAGCCACTTCTTGACGACATTCTAAGGATCTTTTCACCAACCACTAAAAAAATCATTTTAAAAATTATGGGTGGTATGGTTGAAATAATACCCTTCTTGGTGTGCGTCATCGATTGTTAATCTCCTTCTATCACATTACGTAGGAAAAAATGGAAAAAAGGCAGGTCTGTGATTAATCATAATAAAAATATCACAATAATGAACAGTTTGAATGTTTTACAAACGTTAACCATAATCTTTGACTTACAAAAATTTGATTGGGAGCTGATGATTTTATTGATAAAATTTAAGGTTAGCTATATGTCAAAATGGCAAATAAAATAAACGACATGCCGAAAACCCGGATATACGTCACAATCGATGACGCACACCAAGACGGGTATTATTTCAACTATACTCCAATTACCAACAATTACTTGAATAACTGGAAAAATATGAATAAAATCCAAGCCTTGTATTTGATGAGGTTCTATAGAACGGGCACATTTAATTTTTGGTAGAACTGCAACAATTTTTTCTGTTAAGGATCTGAAATTTAAAAACATTAAAACTAATGAATATATCTTAGTGTTATCAAGAATTGCCAAAAAACATGCGGAGTTCAAAGCTTTTGTCAACATTTCTAGATATTTGTCACCATAATCTGTTGAAGAATTCATTTAAATTGAATTAGTCGACTGAAAAACGGAGAAAAAGTCGCTTCCTTCTCGATTTTTTTTAGGTACAACCACATGTGGTCTGCACAAAATGATAGAGTAGGTCCCTGGGAAATCGGAATTACATTTTTGGAACTTTGATTCTTTGCGTCAGGTTAGGTTTGAGCGACCGGGGGTCGCGACGCAAAAGATCTGACCGTTACGTTATGTTACGTTGCTTCGTTATGTGCCTTACTTGCGTGCGTGTGCTCTCTCCTGAGTTTCTCTCTCGTTTACGAAGCAGCGATTCATATGATTCGGCCGGGAGTCGAACCCGGGCCGCCCGCGTGGCAGGTGAGCATTCTACCACTGAACCACCGATGCTACATTAAAATTCTATGCAAAGCTGGTATTCGCAGTGCTGGTGATCTACTTGAATTTGTTCGGATAAATTTTTACTGTTATTTCTATAATTTTTTTTGCGCGATTGATCTTTTTTGTTTATTTACAGCATCGGTTGTCAGGACGGTAGGTTGTGTTTACTGGTTTCTAAGTTTAACACGTCGGTAAGTGATTTACTTACCGTTCAGACGTCGAAAAGTAATAAATAGCATAAAAACAATTTCACCAAAATGCAAAATATATTTTAAACTGATCGAGAAGTATAAATGTCACTTTTGACATTTCGTTCATTTCGAAGAAATTTAAATTATTTTCTTCGGAATTTATTTCAATACGATCGCGCAAAAAATGGTATAAGCATCTCGAACGTTAAGGGTAATTACAACGTTTGCATGTAGATTCCTCTCGTAAAATTGGACAAAATGATATGAGGATTAAGGGGTCTAGCACATTTACTTTTCGAAATACAGGATGTTGAAATTTGGAAAACTTGAATGTTTTAATTCGATAACTTTAAAATGGATGGATAAATTGATTTGACATTTGGTAGGTTGTTTTTAAATGTAAATGGGCATATTTTGATAGAAATAGTAGTTTGTGCAACTAGTGTGGATATGATGCCATTTCGCACGAGGAGGAAGTTTGAGCACGACGCCGTAGGCGGAATGCTCAATCGTGCGATGTGGACAATCCACACGAGTCGAACAGCATAATTTTTCTACCATCCACTTAAGAAAAAAATCTAGAAAATAAAAATTTCTATAAACTGTAATATATCTTAAAATTAAAAATTCAACAATTCAATTTTATGTTTCCACTGATTATTTTGTGGTAAACGTACAGTTCTTGAATGTCCAATTTGTATAATGCTACGGTTTCCCTTTTTAAATATACGATGCTGTTATAAGTAGATGTTGCCAGTCGGACTCCCTCATGAAGAGTACCGTACCATTATCTATAATAATGAATATTCTGCTAAATATTTCAAACGTCTACCTGTTGTCGTTAATCATATCAAGCAGAATCATTATTTAAAAATAAAATTAACAATTAAAAAAAAAACTTCTTTCACGGGGATACGAACCCGGGTCCACCGCGTGAGAGTCTGGTTTGCTTATTCCTCGACCACCGAGGAATATGCAAATTGTTCATTTATAACGTCAGATTATTACATAATTTTATAAAATCTGAGGTCCCCTTAAATACCCATTTTATTCTGTATTTGTTGTTAATTTGTACGGATTATTTCATATATTTTGGCAGTTTCGCAACTCGTGTGCCAATCAACTTAATGATAAGATTTTTATTTATAATTAATACTACTGTATATTTTTGTTAAATGAAGTTTCATCCAGAGTAAAATAAATTCTTATATTAATATGTGTACCTATTTATTTATTGATTCAAAAAATTTTTGCTCAAAAGGAACTAAAGTTCCTACCGTGTGCCCCGACACGTTCTACCTTTTTTTAATAGGGCCAACACTTTTTATTGCGAAATTTGTCAAAAATCTGTCAAAATGATGTTTCATTACTTTTTCACACATACCTCGCGATATCTCCGGAACTAAACAAGATATTTTCAACTTTTTTTTTAATCGGCAGAAAAAACATAAGAGAAGATTACTGCGTTAGTTTCATTAGTATATAAAACCTAGTTTTTTTGTAAAATTGGAGAAAACTGTAATCTTTACTTCCTTTGCAGCACTATTTTCAGTGATCGAGAAACTTTTTTATTTTCCAAAATTTCACTAAACTATATACGTACCAAATAAAGCTAAAGCTTCAAGGAAGTTTTTGAAACAAGAATCACTATTCTAGGTATCATAGTTTGTGAGCAATAAATACGCAAACTTGAAAGTTT